>CAIGQW010031024.1:972790-983185 GCA_903798125.1 Danio choprae
ACACACACACACACACACACACACACACACACACACACACACACACAGTACACAACACTGGGGAGAGAGAGAGAGGAAGGAAGAAGGAAAAAGACTATGAGATAGAAGCAGAGAAGTGGCATGGAAGAAGAGAAATTAGGTAGAGAAATAATCTGTCTGTCTATCCATCCATCTATATGTTTATTCATCCATATGTTTATCCATCCATCCATCCATCCATCCATCTGTTTATCCATCCATCCATCCATCCATCTATCTATGTTTATACATCTATTCATACATCCATGTTTTTCCATCCAACCATCAATCTATCTGTTTAGCAATCCATCCATCTGTTTAACCATCCATCCATCCATCCGTCCATCCATCCATATGTTTAACCATCCATCCATCTATATGTTTTTCCATCTATCCATCCATGTTTATCCATCCATGTTTTCATCGATATGTTTAACCATCCATCCATGTTTATCCATCCATCCATTCATCCATCCACCCATCCGCCCACCTATCTATCCGCCCATCTATCTATCCACTTATCTATCTATCTGCCTAACTGTTTATCCATCCATATGTTTATTCATCTATTTATCTATCCATCCATCCATCCATCCACCGGTCCGTCTTTTTAATTATCTATCTGCGGATGGATGGATGGATAAATAGCGAGATAGATAGATAGATAGATAGATAGATAGATGCTGTCAGACTGTGAAATTATGAGTATAGAAATGAAAGTGTACAAACTGTTCCAACTTCTCAGAACTGCTGTCACAGGACGGACAGAGCGAAACTTTCAAAGTCAAAAAAATGAGAGAATACTTTTACCTCTTATTTTATCCTTCCTTTATAATACATGAGCGCTCTACTGGTGCATTATTCATGCCTAAGTGTCTGAAAGGAGAACAAGGCCGGGCAGAAATAGCTTCTCCTCTTTTCTCCTTTCCTTCTCCTCGAGGACATCTCTTTAAACGACTCTTCATGACATGCTAGAAAGGAAATACATGTACACACACATATGTTTATATTTCTGACCTGTAGCAGGAGCTCTCCCTCTCGCAGACAGCCGTCGACCAATCCTGTTGCTTTACTGTTGTCGTGCTTACTGTTGTTTGACGACAAACCATTGCAGTTGTGGTTTTTCAGAGTGACTGTTGGAAGAAAGAAGAAGTAAGTGTTATTGACCTTATTCTGCAATACGGAAGTGTGCTCTTCTGGGCGATTTTTTTTGCGAATTTCAATTAATTTGCCTAAAATTAGAAAAATGACTAGGAATAACAAATAGAATTAAACAGTCCAACTACTTCTACAAACAAGTGTGTTTATCTCTAATACAAATTTTAATAATATAATAAGAAAATACCAGTTTGCAGCATCAATCAGCATAATGAGCTGTTTTTACAGTCAATGGAAGTAATTGAGCCAATGGAAAATGGAAATCTCAAGCCAGTAAGACTGTGCCACTCTTACGTGAAAAAATAAGGTCAATACAAGCAATATATGTTGTGTTTAGATGAGCCAAGAATCACTGTAACTACTGGAACAAACCAATAATCATGACCAAATAAATCTCATATATATACTTATTAGCTTGGAAGAAAAGCTCTTTTATAGCTCATTATAGCATGATAGATAGACAAATAGATCGACAGACAGACAAAAAAAAGTAGATGGACCAAATGACAGATATGATAGGATGAGATAGATGGATAAATGGATGGATCAAATAAATATCTGCCATTAGTGTTAGATATACAGACAGACAGATAGACAGACAGACAGATCAACGGACGGACGAATGGATAGATAGATATTTTTTTTTAAATCCCAGAAGTTCAGTTTAGGTTAATCATGTTCAATTGACAGTTTGTTTTCAAACAGGTTTCCCACACTCTTCATTTGCCAGGCAGACAGTAGGGCCCCACCTTCAAACTCACACCATTGGCTGAGCCACTGTTGCTATGCTAGAGTGGTCAGAATATTTAAACGAACAGAGCAACTGAAACACTTTTCAAAGATCTCAGCATACAAACAGGCAACATACAAAATCTGACAGGAAAACCCTTTTAAATCACTTCAAATGTTAAGCTAGCTTATCTTACTTTCCTGTAAGAGTATTTAGCATTTAATACGGTGCGCTCTAAAAAAAGGTTCTTTTTTTTTTTTACTTTTGGTCTTGACCAGTAATGGATTTGGTCTGTGTCATCTTTCAGGACAAGACAAATTCTTCTGAGCATTAGAAGAGGAACTGACCTACAAACGACAGGGGAAATGGATAGAGACGGACCAGGAGAACAGGACACGAAAAGCTTTTCACTCACACACACACAGAAAGAGAGAGAGACGGAGAAGGAAAGAGGAAGCACTTTTCACTTGTGAGAACATACGTGGAAAACGCATTTAGGCATGGTGAGAGAAAGGTCACCTCGCTCTCGCTCCAAACCACCTGACAACGGCATAAGCAAATGTGTCATATTTTATTAGCCTCTCATCGCTTATATCAAGGCAAGACATTGCAGGTGAAGGGGGTAAAACAAATAAGCAATAGTGATTGCCACACTTCACCAGTTGATTGATTACATTTACAATCGCATGGATTTCCCTAAAAATGTTATCGAAATATGCAAATTTCATAAAATATGCACTAATTAGATTTCTAGCACAAAAATCAAAACCATGTATGAAGTGGTTCAACATTTCTTGTTTATTTTTTAAACATTAAAGTCTTGCGTGAACCAAAAGTTCTTGGGACTTCCAGCTGTAACTGAATATTGAGTGTGGACGGGGCCTCAAAAAAACATTGCAAGAATTAGATGCTTTGTTTCCAGTGAGGACTTAGAGAAACTTGTTCATGCTTTTATCACCAGCAGGGTGGATTACTGTAATGGACTCCTCACTGGCCTTCCCAAAAAGACAGTCAGACAGTTGCAGCTCATCCAGAACGCTGCTGCCAGGAATCTGACCAAAACCAGAAAATCAGAGCACATCACACCTGTCCTCAGGTCTTTACACTGGCTCCCAGATACATTCAGAATAGATTTGAAAGTATTACTACTTGTCTATAAATCACTAAATGGCCTAGGACCTCAGTACATTACAGATATGCTCACTGAACCAAACCAAATAGATCCCTCAGATCTTTAGGATCATATAAACTAGAAATTCCAAGAGTTCAGTCAAAGCAGGGTGAATCGGCCTTCAGCTACTGCGCCCCCTGCTGCTGGAATCAGCTTCCAGAAATGATCAGATGTGCTTCAACATTAGGTACATTCAAATCCAGACTTAAAACATATCTGTTTAGCTGTGCCTTTACTGAATGAGCACTGTGCTACGTCCGACAGATCGCACTATTATGTCTTTCTTTTCTTTTTTCCTTCTTTTATAGCCTGTTTTAACACATTTTAATCTGTTTTTATATTATTTGTTTTTATACTTGTCTCTTTTATTCCTGTTTATGTAAAGCATTTTGAATTGCCACTGTGTATGAAATGTGCTATATAAATAAACTTGCCTTGCCTTAACTTGCCTTCTTTTTGCGCATCATTTCCTCATAGCAAACTAACGGTAAGAGGGGCATGGCTAAGCTTATTGTGGCTGAAACCAACAAACTGACGTCAACAAGGAGCGACACTCCAAAGGCAGAAGCTAATGGTCAGATTTTGATTAAAGATTACCAAAACAATTTTTTTTTCTTCAGTGGATTAACTTGCACAGATTAATCTTTCAGCCAAGGAAAAACAATGTGCTCTAGCAAAATAAATATTGTACATTTTGATTTTACACAGACATGTGCACACCTGAACAATTTTCACACACGGTTATCGTCAGCATTTTTCGAGTCCTTTATCGGAATTCCTATGCAACCGATTTTGACTGGCTGTGAGCAGAGTGAACGTGCAAAATCCCTTCCTGATGTTAGGTGGTACTTTCATTCATTCATTTTCCTTCGGCTTAGTCCCTTATTTATCTAGAGGTCGCCACAGTGGAATGAACCACCAACTATTCCTGCATATGTTTTACGCAGCGGATGCCTTTCCAACCGCAACCCATTACTGGGAAACTCCCATACACACACACTCATACACTACAGCCAATTTTGTTTACCCAATTCACCTATAGCGCATTTCTTTGGACTGTGGGGGAAACCGGAGCACCCGGAGGAAACCCATGCAAACATGGGGGAGAACATGCAAACTCCACACAGAAATGCCAACTGGTCCAGCCGGGACTCGAACCAGTGACCTTCTTATTGTGAGGCGACAGTGCTAACCACTGAGCCACCATGCCGCCTAGATGGTACTTAATTAAGTGAAATTAAACTTATCATTAAATCTTATTTGATCTATGATTCCTCATCGGAACCTCTTGTTGACATTTTTGTAGTCGATGTCGTGTTTGTATTCAGAGTAATGAAATAGCTCCACATTCATCTTGCCTCGATTCATCTTCTTCTTGTTAGAAATGTGTGCTTGTTGGCACAATAGCCTAGTGGTTAAGTGCGCTGACATATAGTACTGAGGTGTTCACATCAACTCGAGTTTGATTCTCGACTCGAGGTCCTTTGTCGATCCTTCCCCTCTTTCTCTGCTCCCAATGCTTTCTTGTCTGTAATCTCCACTGTCCTATCCTAATAATGGGAAAACCCAGCTAAAAAAAATAATATAACCGGTTTATGCTTAAGCGCATTCGGTTGTGCTTTACTGTAACTTCTGCAGCTTAAGGCACGTGAACAAATGTGCCGATCTGAATGATTGCAAAAAAGAAATAAATAAATAAGAGTCAGAAGCATTTTTTCAAATGACATTTTTATGCATGCCATTTTGCGCATTGGTGTGCACACTCATGATAGCTACGTTTCCATCTACCTATTTTTATGTGCATTTTGGAATATTGTATAAAAAATGATTCATGAAAGATGCGCATACATTTTGAAGATGCACAACTGAGTAGGATACCCTTTTTATCCGATAAGAAACAACGTGGATAAACTACAACGGAAACACATTTACCGAATACATTCCAGTATGCGCATCAAAAAAATCATATGATTAAGTTTTAACAGGTCATGTGATAAAAAAAGGGGTGTGATTTAATTTATTATATAAGACAATTTATTATATCGGGGTGGAAGAGGGGTGCACAGACATTGCTGTGTTCCTATTTCTGCCTTCGGTTTCCCCCACAGACCAAAGACATATGGTATAGGTGAATTGAATAAACTAAATTGGCCGTAGTGTATGAGTGTGTGTGTGTGTGTTTATGTGTGTGTCTGTGTGAGAGAATGAGTGTGTATGGGTGTTTCCCAGTACTAGGTTGCACCTGGAAAGGCATCCACTGCCTAAAACATATGCTGGAATAGTTGGCGGCTCATTCCACTGTGGCGACCTCTGAAAAAGTTTATTTTGGATGCTTTCTTTACATTCAACTGAAAACCGCTTTATGAAAAGTCAAAAGGCCCATAATCTCAAAACTGACGGGTGCATGACAAAAAAAAAGTGTTTTGTCTCGCCGTAAAACTGTGAACAATGGCTTAAACGCTGTTTGCACCAATTAAGTCCGTGACCAAAGTCTCACTCAACCAATGGCTTCAGATGTCAAGCAAGCTCGCGTTTAAGTGCACTGCGGCTTCTCTTTGTGTTTCTCTTGCCATCCTCTGACCCTTTTAATAGTCCTAACACGTGACCTGTCGCGACCCTTGACCTCTTTCAGACCATGATGCGATGAGTGAAAATGAGGCTGACAGGATTTCTTCAGACACGAAGATGAGAAATGTGATGTTATAGAATTCCATGCAGACCTTGTTATTTAAATTGATTATAAGAATTAGCAAAAAAGAAGTACAGATCACATTTTGAAATAATAATAATAAATACTTTTCAAAAATAAAAACATGAATTTTCTAGATTTTATGCTTAATATAGTAAACAAGAAAAATTCAATATTACTTAAAATTACAATTAGATATAATGTAGAATTTTTAAACCACAATTCATAACTTTTTTTAATCAAACATTTAGCTAATAATAATAATAATAATAATAATAATAATAATAATAATAATAATAATAATAATAATAATAGATTACATTTAGATTGAATAAATAAATTTTTAATAACCATTTAATATTAGCACACACTATTAAATATTAATAACTATATACTAACCTAAATACTAAATCAAACATTTCGATAACACACTTTCAAAAATGAATATTGTTATATTAATAATGTTTTAATACAAACTGATTCAATTACAGTTGAAATGTATTAAATATTAATTCAGTCAATAATAGTAGAATTCAAACCCATTTCAATATTAATAATATTAATAAAATGCAGTATTTTTCTATATACTTTTATTATACAAATGTAAAATATTGTTAACCATAAACCTAAATACAATAAACAAAAATGTGGTATTTTACGGTTGTTTTTATCCAATATGTATTTTTTATTTAAATGTTTACTTTTTTGTTCTATTTTTATTGAATAATTCAATAATAAAAAAAATACAAATGAATTAAAATATAATTAAATATAATTTGAAATAAAAATGTAAAAACTAGTTTAATTAAATATAT
The DNA here is from genome assembly GCA_903798125.1 of Danio choprae. Classification (NCBI taxonomy): domain Eukaryota; kingdom Metazoa; phylum Chordata; class Actinopteri; order Cypriniformes; family Danionidae; genus Danio; species Danio choprae. The sequence goes on from CAIGQW010031024.1 coordinate 979,372, forward strand.
TTTTTACTAGTTTTAACTAGTTTAATCATTTTTTATAAAAAATAATTTAAATTAATGCTTAATACATCAATAAACAGTTAATGAAGGGTTTAAAAAACATTCGTATTTCCATTTAACTCATTTTACCCTTGTCTAAATCTATTAAAGCACAAAAAAGGCCATATTTTGTCTGGATGGTTAATCACTTAATAAAACGGTTCAACCGCCAACTTTACTGTGTTAGCCTCACAATGTACTGAATGTAGCGTGAAATAAAGCGCAACCAATATCAGCATTTACAAATGTCGCGGGTGTCAAACTCATTTAACTCAGAGTGAACCACACATAAGAGGACCACTATTTATATAGTAATATTTTTTGTAATAAATGTAGATATATAAATCTTTTAAATGAGCTTTCTCTCTACTTTTCTGGAGCGAATTATTTTTTATTTCATGTTTTACTTTTTTAATCTTAAATTTCTAATATAAAATGAGCTATTTCTCTTTTTCACCACGTTTTTATTCATTTCAGTAATTATTTAATTCAACTGCCAATGCCACATTTCCATTATGTTATTCATGTTTTTTTCTTAATGTTATCAAACTTTATCTTTCAAATTGAAATGATTTTTAAAGGTTTTAGTTTAGTTACAAAGTCAACAAAACTTGACTAATACCCCAGTTGTGGGTAAAACACAGAACATACTCTCTACAGTATAATCTCTACAGTATAATCACTGACGAAAATTATTCTGAAGAAATTGTTAATGCTAATACTTAAATATTAATATTAAATTACAAGATTAACTCTTTTAGCCAATAATAATAATAATAATAATAATAATAATAATAATAATATACATTTAAACATGAATTTTGAAATAATAAATAATAGCAATTAAATAATAATAATAACAAAGTATAATAATAATAATAATAATAAATAATTAAAATAACAATATCATCATGTAATTGTAAACATGAATTAATTACACAATTCTAAATCAAAAACTTAACAATAATAATAATAATAATAATAACAATAATAATAATAATAATAATAATAATAATAATAATATATAAAAATAATAATCTAAATATCTAAATATTATTAATAATAATAAAATATTAGCATATATATATTTATTTAGTAAACAATCAAAATATTATCAACCATTTAATATTAGCATTTATTTTTCAAGTATATCTCCATTAATTGAACATTAGCTCAAGATTTTATTAAAATGATTCAAGTTTGCAGAAAATAAAAGAGAGCAGGAAGCAGTTGTATTGTCAAAAATTCTTGTTTGACTAACAATACAACAATATAATACACACTGAAGAGTGTGTGTGTGTGTGTGTGTGTGTGTGTGTGATATTTTGTCGTGGTTGTTAATAGCCATTTACTGTACATTTGTATACCTTGTCAAGGCAGCCATTTTGAATGTTTGCTACAGCAATCTATGCTAACACTGTTGAAGTATCTGTCTGTCAGTTACACAACCGTTTTTAGCGTAGCATATTTCAGAAGATTAAGCTTTGTTATGACCAGCTAGCATAGCAGCAGTTAGCGGCGGAGGCTAAGACCGTTTCTGTGCCCCTGACAATCCTTCTTATGTGCTTCAAAGAGCGACGGGATGTTTAAGGGCCTTTTCCCATGATCTTTAGCTCTTTGGTCTCATGGAGCTGCAGACAAAGGGTAAAGGCCAGAGCCAAATACTGAGCCGAGTCCACACGCAACACCACTGCAGACATTTAATCTATTAAAAACAGACATGAAATACACCGTTGAAGTATAAATTATTAGACGTTGAATAGACATCAAATTCAATCAAAATCTTTACATGGTGTTGATCTGATACGAACTGAACAAACATTTGCCTACCATAAACCACCTTCAGCATGGGATTGAACTGAACATTTACATCTGTGCGTTTATAATAACAAAAAAGAAGAGAAAAAAAACGGGTTTCATTTTCTTACAAACAAACTCTTCTCTGCTTTTAGCTCTTAAAATGACTGTAGTGTTTATGTATATGGTCAGTCCCGGGTCACTGCACATCGAGCCCTTTCAGCGACTGGAGTCTCTCCACACAGAGACAACCTGCGCTAAATGTTTTTGGCTAAAATTCATGTGCTTTTACAGGCAGAGTCAAAACAGCTGAGGGGAAATATGAATGAAGTAGTTCAAATGTCAGCCAAATGCCACGCGATTTGAAGCTAGTCCTATTTGAAGAGCTTCTAACAGGAGGGAAAGAGCAGTTTTAAGCATGCTTCATGGGTTGCGTACAGCTGAAGCCCTGCTGTGAATATACTTTTTCAAATATTTCCCAATTGATGTTTAACAGAGCGAGACATTTTTCACAGTATTTCCGATAATATTTCTTCTTCTGGAGAAAGTCTTATTTGTTTTATTTCGGCTAGAATAAAAGCAGTTTTTCATGTTCTTAAAGCCATTTTAAGGTCAATGTTATTAGCAATATTTATTTTCGATTGGCTACAGAACAAACCATCGTTATACAATGATTTGCCTAATTACCCTAACTTAGTTAACTTACTAACTTAGCCTAGTTAAACTAATTAACCTAGTTAAGTCTTTAATTGTCACTTTAAGCTGAATACTAGTAACTTGAAAAATATCTAGTAAAATATTATTTACTGTCATCATGGCAAAGATAAAATAAATCAGTTATTAGAAGTTAGTTATTAAAACTATTATGTTTAGAAATGTGTTGAAAAAAAACTTCTTTCCGTTTGCCACTGGCCTGCTCGGATCGGGACTTGTGGAGCTGCGCTTTGATGGATTTGCTCTTCAGTATTTAAACTTTCAGCAGTGACTGAACTAAACTGAACTAAACTCTGAAATTTGGACTTTACTAGAACATGTTAAGCTGCTTTGACACAATCTACATGGTAAAAAGCACTATATAAATAAACTTGAATTGAATTGAATTGAATAAACAAAAATTCGGGGAAAAATATAAAAAAATAAAAATTTAACCAGAGGGCTAATAAATCTGACCTCAACTGTATATTCACTGAAGCACAGTGTTAAGAAAAAATATATATATGGGAAGAGAGCACTGGTCAAAATACCTAGGGCTGTCCTCGACTAAAGTTTTTCCTTATTGACAAGTAGTTTTTTGTTTAAGTGATTAGTCGACTACCTGAAAGCGTTGTTAGAAATAACGCATTACAATTAACGCGAGTTACGTAATAATATTACTTTTCTAAGTAACGAGTAAAGTAATGCATTACTTAAAAAAAAATTAGTAATAATAGTAGTAAAAAAAGTTAAAAAGTGATAATATTTGAGTTACTTTTTTGAAAATGAGTTACTATTTAGTTTAATTAATTTTAAAAAAATTGTTGAATTAAAATGAAAGTAGTCACAATGAATCACGCAGTCAATGAGAGAATGTGTTCATTATTTTAAATGCATCGAAGAAAAGAAAAAGGGGATTATTGTCTCAATGGACAGTGATTTTACCTAGACAAATAGTACAAAAGTAGCAAACACATTGATTTAAGCTTTCAATAAGCTGTATATACGGCATGTATAGTTCTGGGGTCAGGAAGATTTTCAGATAACGTTATACAAAATAATTTTTTGATGTGTTTTTTTAAAGATAAATGTAGGTGAAGGTTATACAGTGCGTTGTTAATCGTAGAGCTCCTCTATTAAAAAAAGAAAGAGAAAGAAAAACAAGTTCTGAAAGAGATCAAGCCTCTTTCCATAAAAATTAACTAAGTAACGCAACTAGTTACTTTTTTGGGGAGTAACTCAATATTGTAATGCATTACTTTCAAAAGTAACTTTCCTCAACACTGAT
>CAIGQW010031024.1:1006401-1031173 GCA_903798125.1 Danio choprae
CTATCTATCTATCTATCTATCTATCTATCTATCTATCTATCTATCTAGTCTGTCGATCTATCCATCCATCTATCCATCCAGTCTGTCCTTCCCTCCCTCCCTCCCTCTCTCCATCCTGTCCATCCATCTATCCATCTATCTATCAATCTATCTAGTCCATCCCTCCCTCGATCCATCCATCCATCCATCTAGTGTGTCAGTCGCTCTATTCATTCATCCATCCATCCATCCATCCATCCGATTTGTCCATACATCCGTCCATACATCCTGTTCATCTGTTTGTCCATTCATCCATCCCTCCATTCATCCAGTCTGTCCGTCCCTCCATCCATCCTGTTCATCCATATGTCCATCCATCCATGCATCCAATCCATCCCTTTCAGCTGTCTAAACAATGTACAATGGATCCAGGCATTAAATCATTTCCAATCCCATTGATCCTCATCATAACTCCAGATTATATTTCCCACTGCGGCCAAACAACAGACTGTGTTTTGTCTGACCCTACACCACAGCAACACACAGCTTCAACAGCACAATCAGTCTCATCCACACACATCCACCCACTCACACCAAACCCACGTCTCTCGTCTTATAAACACATGCAGTGTTCAGCATGAACATTGGCTTACCAGAGAAGAAGTTCTTGGCGCGCAGGTAACTGACACTCAGACGCAGGATGGAGAGTTTGTCCAAGCTGCTCGTCACCTCCTCTGGAAACGGAAGAAGACTAGACAACCGGTCCAACTCAGAGTTTAACCGATCTCGATGCCGTTTGGATGGGTTGGACTTCACCCCTTCAGCTGGAGGCTGCTTCACCCTGAATACAATAACACACTTCAGAAGAGCTGTTCAACAATGGGTTAACTGGTATGCCGTGACAAACCAAAAACAAAAAGAAAAAAAAAAAGAAACTGTTTGGATGGCATGAAAATATACAAGACACATTCAAAAGTCGATTAGCACACAATGCTATGGTTGTTTTCACTAAATTTGCTCAATTGTCAACTTCCCTGCTCTGCTTGTAGTGTTAATAATTTTGCATATTGTTGGGTCTGTGCTGTTCTCTGGAATAATAATACATTTCAGTATTTGATTTTAAGGAAATTTGTGTGCACCTTTGTACAACAAGCACTTTCGGGTCACCACCCTAGCATAAAATCTGAGTCCTGGTACACACACACACACACACGCACGCACGCACACGCACGCCACGTATACATGAACAGATTATGAAATGTAATGGTCTGTTGCTGTAATTATGAATACAAGATTTCATATATAAAAGAAACGATCACTGCAGATTGATTTATTTTGTTTAAAGCTGTGTAAAGAAGAAATAAATCACAATGTCAATAATATATTATTTTTAAAAGTATGAAATTAGCTTTGAATAATTTAACATCTATATGTGCTTGATTTTAAAACTAGGTGGCAGAACTTTTTTATAATGAAGGTATTTTAAAAGAATTGCATTAATCAACCAAATATATGAACATAATTATACGCAACATAAATTCTAGGGTAAATCTAGCAAGTTTATGTAAAATCATGTTGGCAATCAATGTCTAAATAAAACAAACAATAATTAAACAAAAAATTAATTATATACTTTGGTAACACTTCACAGTAAGGTATTTAAGTTAACTGTATCAGTTAATGCATTTACTAGCATGAACAAACAATGAACAATATATTTATTACAATATTTCTCATGTTAGTTAATGAAAAACAGTTCATCGTTAGTTCAGGTTAACTCACAGTGCATTAACTAATGTCAACAAGCATGAATTTGATTTTAATAAGCCATTAGTAAATGTTGAACTATGATTAATAAATGCTCCACAAGTATGCTCATACATAGTTCATGTTAAGAAGTAGGCTATATTAACTATTTACAATTACAATTTTGGTGTCATTTAAAGAATTAAATATAAGTGCGACTTAAAAAATAGCAAAATAGCAGTCGATTCACTCCGTACATTTTCAGAACGTTATTTCAGAGCTTTAACTTTGATATGTTATGATACAATATAATTTAATTGAAGAATTTAAATGCACCTTTATTTGTACATGGAAACGAATAGGACAATAAAGCCTTATGTAAGCATATTATTACCAAGCGAGCAGCACTGAGAACTGTAATAGAACATCATTAGGCTACGCACATTAAATAACACAAATATTGCAGCAATAGCTTCTAATACAACTGCCGCAATTGATGAACTGAATTAAAATAATAACAGTAAACAAATATTTACTTGAGGCAGTCTGGCCTAAGGAGATTATATCCGACGAACATTACTGTTGTGAGTTTCTGAGGCAGACATACCAATAAAACTTAACGCCAATTATGGCTAAATATTGGTTTGTTTATCTAATTTGGGACTACATTTGTACACTCTGAATCGAATAGGCTACATTCATTCATCACACACACACTTTTCTTTTAAACACTCACGTCCTTTGCACCGGTTTTCTTCTTTTTCGTCCCGCGTACATGTTTAAGGCGTCAATATAAGGAGTCCAAGTCTTCAGGTGAAATGAATTCAAACCCCAATTTACAACAGAAACAAAAATACTTCTATTTTAAACAAAAACCCCGTAAATAGTATCAGATATCTTGCGCAGGTCACGGGTGTTAAAATAATAATTATTAAGCTATTAAAAAAAATGTTTACAATAAAGATAATATTGTATAAATTGTGCAAGAAAGGCACCCAGAGTCTGCATGCAGTGTCAGTCCTTTTACGTAAAAGGAAACGCAAAGAGCGTAATTCCTCCTCAAATATAATTTAGCATTGATAAAAAGTGACAAGAAATCCTCTTCATCATATTCGTCCTCAACAGTGCTGATGAGTTTGTAAACAAGCCTCCAAAGTCAAATGTTTGGATAGAATAATACATTATACTTTATATTTACACAAATAAACCAAATCCCGCCTCATAATTTGCTCCAGCTTCGCGTCTAATTCATTTTTGGCCGAGCTGCTTCAGTAAGTCCCCCAACTGCGCGCTCCCGACATCGGTTTGCAGGGGCACGCGCATTCGGTTGACCAGGCAACCGGCACAGATTTGCGCAGGAGCGCGCGCAGAGCATCAGAGGCCACGGCTTAAAGGCAAAGGGGAAAAATCTCCTAGGATACAGAACGTCAGACTTTTTAACTCCTGTGATTGGTCAGCGGAGTTCAAAATCATATTTCCGTGCTTATGAATATTTATAACGAAACGTGATTTGCAGAAAGGCAGGCGTTGGCAAGTTGGCGCAACCAATCAGAGTCGGGAGGAGAAACGGTTTATAAATATTAATGAGATTACACGCTGGACTCCCCAGGAAGGTTACCAAGAAACCCTCACAAGCCTGATTAATATTAATTAGACTGCTGGACAGTCTGCGCAATCAGAGAGCAGATAATCGGGCAGGGTATGTTTGCTTATCTTTTAAAAAAATGGCCAGCCTTAAATTATAAATTTAACACAATGAAATTTTAAATAAATGTTCTTCGCCTAACTAAAATGTGGAAATACATTTTAAACTATTTAGATCAAGTAGGCCGACATTAAAGGGAAAAAAATCCAAAAGATTTCTTAATTTTGCTTTTAATTGTTTTCAAATTGAAATTAAGCAACATTTTAACAGAACAAACTTATAAATATATATTACAAACACGTTTTACACTATAATCCCGGTGTAAAGAAACATTATTAGAAGAGGACAGCATCGCTTTTTACTGTGGAGCAGGTTTTAGTACTAATTTGTTTTAAAGATTTGAAATTTACAAATAGCCTAATTTCAAATAATATAACAAAATTATTGTTAAAAAACATTTTTAAATATTTCATAACTAAAAAACAAAAAATACCTCCTATAATTCGAGCAAAGGGTCATGAGGGCGAAAGAATATGGATGAACATTAGTTTCAGCTGTTGATGGAACAAACATGTCTGAAAACGCGTCAGGCGAAGGAAAAATGTCAATCTTACCTTTATAGGCCGAAAAGTCCATTCAGGGAAACGATACGGTGGCGGTTTTCATGAATGAGCAATTAATGGCTTAACGAACAATTAATGACACCGACCGCTGCAAATATGCAATTACCCGTACGAAATTAATTAGGTTAAACTAAATGAAACCAAACTACAGTAACCACCTTGGTTTCACTACACTAACCATGTATCCTTATTTAAACCTATAGACCATTTGAGGCATGTAAACAATAACAATAGTCCTAACGCATTTCTTGATTTACATTTTTAATTTTCATAGCTTCTGAGAATCCAAAAAGGTACACATATTGGTAAATAATGTTGGCAGCTGTTTTAACGTTAAGTTCTGGTTGAAGTGCCTCTTGTTACAGTTATAAAATAGTTTGACAAAAAAAAACCTGGAAATGTTCATGGGCCAATGACATCGCCACATTGAAATGGTCTATCCTCTAAAAAGGTTATCAACTCGCCAAAAACATGGTTGGGGTACTTTTCCGAGGTTTAATTCCCGTTTTGCCAGCTTATGATGCATATTTCCTGCTCTGTTCGAATCATTTATTAGTTTGACCTTTATCGATTATAATGACAGTACTAGCTATATAATACATGTTTATGGACCACAGCAAAATCCCTTTAAAGTGCATGCTAGCTACTGGCTCTTGCACACATCTGTTTTACACGCATGCGTTTAAAGGGCGGTAATTAGCACCCCCCCAAATTTGTTCTATAAAACTGTGGCCAACCACACGTGAAAGTTACAAGAAACCCAATATTATTTCTCTATATGCCAAACTGATGCACTTGTCATTCACTTTACATTACAGAATAGCTAGCACTGACCTGGCATACATTCAAAATACATTGGTGCCCCCGTGTGGTAAACATGTGAATATCTATCTATCTGTCTGTCTATCTGTCTGTCTATCTGTCTGTCTGTCTGTCTGTCTGTCTGTCTGTCTATCTATCTATCTATCTATCTATCTATCTATCTATCTATCTATCTATAATAAAATGACCAGCTAAAGCCATTGAGTCATCAACTCCATTTTAGTATTATAAACATAACAATGATGGGAATCACAAAAAAGTAATGATTTGATAATACAAATACAAAACAGACAAGAGTTATATTTGTACATATATATATAATATAGATGTATGTGTATAGCCTGTATCTGTAGGACATCCATTTGCGTATACAGATTTTACAGTTGTGCTGAAAAAACAACAACAACAACGTACAAAATAAGATACATAATAGGTATGAAGCGTTTACAAAGCAGGGTGCGCGAGCAAAAAAACAAACATACAATGATACAACAAATAAACAAAGATACTGCATTTAAAAAGAGGTCTCGCAAACACGATACACAAGAAACAGGCATCTGAAGTGTTAAGTGCTATTATTTCTTCCTAAAGGATTCGTAGTTTAGTGGTGAAGGGGAGGACGTCCTAACAAGTGTGCTTATAAGAATGATGTTTTTTTTTGGCACGGGGGAGTTCAATGCTATGAGTGAAGTCAATTCAACGTGTTTTTTCCCACTCCAAACCTGTTTTATTCAATGGCACTTTGCAGATACAGGGTCATTTTCTGGACCACTAAACCTTGTCTAGTCGAATTCATAAAATAAGGCATAAACATGAAACTGCCTAATACAGTTTCCTAAGTAGATGGACAAGATTTAGGTGACAGGAAATCTGTCCGTCATCACTAAAAACTATTTCTCAGTTAGAAATACATTTTAATATTCAACACAGTGGTTCTCAACTGGTGGGTCACAGCCTAAAAATATAGTTTGAGTGCGAAAAAGTGACCCAGATACCACACGTTTTATTTCAGCAATATCTTTATGATTATGAACATTTGAGTATGAAGGCATAAAGTACAATTAAAAGAAATTGTGCGTCATTTTCAATTTCACACCAAAAGTGTGAAAACATTTTATTGCAACTATTTAGGATACATTAAATGCAAGATACAAAATTAGCCATAGCAAGCCAAAGCAGCCTTTTACAAAAAAAATCTAATAACAAAAATGTCATTCCCATAATTGCATGTTGGAACTGACTGTAAAATCTGAAGTAAAACCATTTGAGAACCACTGTTTTAATGAATATACAGCACTGTGGACGGAGCTACCCAGCTTTTATCACTTTATTGTATCGCGCTTAGCTAGGACAAGGCGTAATAGGTATTTCAAAAGTGTGAAAAACGAAAATCAGAGCAAACCAAATCCATCGGTCCTATTTGTGCGTAATCAATTTGTCAACTTTACCAACTGATAAACAAATCGATCGGCTAACTGGGCATCCATTAACCAACTATCTATCAATCAATCAATCAATCAATCAATCAATCAATCAATCAATCAATCATTTAGCGATTTTCTAACCTCCTATCTTAACCAGCAGAAAAAAATTACATTAGATCAAAGCCAACAATTCCTTTAGCTTTCAGCACAAACAAAACCAAAAGGGGGAAACACGAAAGCAATTTTAAGGCACTTAAAAAGACAAACAGGGCATAATATGTCTTGTAACTCCTGAATTGTGAGGCTATGTACAACATTAGCAAACTAGCATAATCGATTCCGTCCATGTCAACAACGACCAGTTGTTAAAAACAATGCTTCTCAGATTCAATTATAGCTGCCGTTACAATTCCTTTCCTCCTTTCTATCATTTCATCAAAAGAGAGCAGAAAAAGGGGAGGAATACGTGAAATATCCTTTGGAGGGGGAAGAAATTAAGGCACACAGTGTTCCCGTTTCAGACGATGAAAGGAAAAGGCTTTGGGAGAATGAGTTTGAGGGCTTTATATATTCTGTGTTATGATCATACCAAACTTTCTGTTCTTACTGCAGGGGGGGAAAAAACAGCTGTTGAAGACACGAGAAAAAGAAGGCAAATCCTTATTAATGAAAAATATAATTATTATTTTTTATAATAAACCAATCAGTCATATTTTGCGCAGCTAAGATAAATCTCAAACAAATAGGTTTTGGTATATTTACACATTCAAAAATGCTGCTACAATCATAACAAATGGCGTTCAAATCTTAAGTAAGGCACAAAGTGGGGTACAAACTTTGGGCCTCGTTCACGAAACAAATTCCTGCATCAGTCGCATTCAAATGAATGCAATTTATGGGAAAGTTTTTATGAATGACTCAGAGAAATGTATTCTCTACATTGTGATTGTTCTGAACTTTTTGGCTGCTGCTGTATTTCCTGAATGACCAAGAGCGGCGCTACAGATGAGTAAAGAAGTTTAACTGTGGCCATAGAAATTAAGCTACCTTCTGACAAAAATTTTCTTTGGGATCAAGTACTTGATGACCAAGGGGCCAAGGCTGGGTCAAAATGAAAATCATGCACATCTTGTCAGGGAAACACGGTAAAAGCAGGGATTTCCTCCGAAGGCCAGAGGGCACTGAAGTGTTTCATTATAAACAGAAGATTTAACTGCATTTATTGATTCAGCATGACTAATAATCACACAACTATGAAACCATCTCACATAAGACATTATTTCAAACACTTGACTGAATTATGAAGTTTGGAGTATAACATGTTATTATATGTGGTATTTTCACGTGGAGCATTTACTGAAGAGTCATAGTTTACTGAAAAGTGACGCAAACTGTCATTATCACAGAACAATTCTCTCAATGTCATTGTCCCATTAAATCAAATTAAATACATTTTTTTGTTTTGCTTTTGTGCTCCATTCGAATGCACATGTTGGAGGTTTACTAGAACCGGCTTTACTGACAAAATGCGTATGAAAATCACCGTTCGATTAATTGCTCAGACCTACTTTGAGCCTTCTGAAAAATCTCTCTTTGTCATTACATGTCATCTGGAGGCGGGATACGCTGGCTGCTGTGATTCATGGCACGCAACATGATTTAAGAGCTCCTAGAATTTGAGTCAAAGCAAATAAGAAGCAAGAGTGTAATCAGTAAAGTGGACAAAAATGGCTCAATGGCATTTCCATAATTTCGACTATATGCATAAAAAAAGTACAAAACACACTTAAAAAAAAAAAAGTAACAAATTAATAAGCGATAACATTCAGATATTGTTGTAATACACATGAAACGTATGGTTAATGCAACCATAAAAGCGTGGCAAGAGCAGACGATACATGAGATTTTTGCGGTTAACTCCTTGAATGAAAAAAAAAAGTGTTTAGGGAAAGAAATGCGCCATTTTCCTTGAACTTTCCATTGCTGTGTGGCTTTCATTTTTTTTTAAATAAATTTGATTGGCCAATCTCATCACTGCTGTCCGTAAAGTAAGTGGAGCTTCAAGGAACTCTTCAGAGACAATTTTTAAGTCAGCAAGTCAAACAACTGCTCTGACAGTCCAATGGTTCCTCAGAGGCCATTAGTAGAGTATTCATTTTTCTAGACAAAATTATGTCTTAAAAAGTGGGGTACGCAAAGGTTAAAGGTCTGCAGACAGACTTTCCCTTTTTGAATCTCACCCCAATAAAAGACATCAAGAGTGCACCTCGAAATGGTTTCCTCAGAGTTTCCACGCAATTAAAAGGTTCCACCATTTCTTCTGCATACTTCATAAACGAACACTAGCCTATCTCTCACACACATACAAAAAAACTGACTTGCTTGCACACCTCTCCTTGCCATTACAGTCTGTGTGACTTTTTTTCAGAATAACAAAAAAAAAAAATACAACAACCAAGATTGGACGTGGTTTAAAAATTTTTTTTTTCAACTTTCTGCCACTGCTTTTTTCTTATTAGAGAGGGTGTGAACAAGTATATAAGGGTGGAAAAAGTGTGGTAAAAAGCAAGAGTTTGATAATGTCTTGTAGGTTTTTAGCCAAGAGTGTCATCAGAAGTGGATACGTGTCTCTCAAGAGACAAAGTAATTATGCGTGCATTTCTTGTCTAGGAACAGGCACTACACTGATGATGTGTCAGGCTGCACTATGAAGAATCTATGACTAGTAGTCACAGCAGTTGCTTTGGTTGTTGTCAGGAAAGTAGGTGGTTCCGTTGGTCAGAGTGGGAAAGTGGAACGTTTCTGTCTCCTTAAGTGGAGGGTTTGCGATCTGTGAAGAGACAAAATTGAAACCATTAAAGGAATGCTTTGTCCATTCCATGGCAATTATATCATGCTGTTTATTAAGCTGTGCATGGAAAATAATTTAAGCAGAACTTTCTCAAATTCGAAATTTTTGTGCCTAGCCTGTGGTTGCTGACAAACTGTTTTGATGGCTTAATTAACAATTCAGGGTTTAGTACTTTAAATGTACGAATTCACATTTAAAAGAATTGAAAAAAATCAGAATAGTATCCAAACAATTTGAAACCTTGCTCTGTATAATTTACAGCAATACACTAAAATGTATCAAAATTGAAAGCTTGCATGTCAAGTAAACAACACAATGTGAAAGGTAAAGCTGAGATAAAAGCCTTGATTGTGTGATGACACATTGAGCCTGGGGTAGGAACAGGGCTACTCTCAACTCTCAACTTAAAGACCTAAAAATAAGGGAGTGAGCACACACCTGGTGCTTTGATGATCGAGCTAGCGTATATTAATGTGAAGTTATAATTACACCATGGATCATATTAGTACACTTTACCTTTGTCTGGCTATTGCAGGAGAGGTACTGCTGAGAAATTATGTTATCTGGAGTTAATCCAAGTGGGACTTGACAAGCCATGGGGCTGATGTTGGTGTCCTCTTGTGGGATGACCGCTGTGCCCACAATTGTCTCACTAGGACCTCTCTGGAAATAGCAGGATGCTTGTGTAGGACTCTGGGTAACCAGACCTTTAGCCCCCTGGCAGGATGACATCCCAGATACCGGATCGGCAGAACCATACTGCATCCTGTTCACCGAGGGTTGAGGAGTGCTCATGAACATGCAGCTGGTGGTGGTATTATGAGGGCTGTTGTTGATGAAATCACCTTGCTGTGGATAGATGCTATTTGCAGATGTCTGGGGCAGGAAGCCAGATCCGAATCCTTGTCCGTTTGTCTGCGACCTCATTTGTTTAAGCGGGTCTCTTTGGAAGTCTGTAACTTGGCCGATGAAGCCCGGCTGATGCCCACTGGAAAATGATGTAGGAACTCCCTGAGGGGTAAGATGAGATTGCTGCCAGCCAGGCAGTCCTGCATTGGCAGAATTTTGAGTGTGGAGAGAAAACTGTCCTTGTAGGTTGGCAAATGGGCCAGAGTGCAGACTGTTGCTGCTGGGTCCCCACTGAGGGTTCTGACTGATTGACGGTTGTTGGGGAAGGGAATTCTGGTTGCGGAAGTCCATTGGCTGGGTGGATGTGCCCTGCAATAGAGGACTCTGAAGAGGGAGAGTCATTGTGTTTGGATGGGGCTGGTTTCCAGTCTGTAGGTTTCTCTGGCCACATGGCACTATACCATTCTCTTGCACAACACCTTGCAGACCAAGTTTGACTTGGTTTGGCTGCTGACTCTGCTGCATGGCAAAAGAAGGATTAAACAAAATGTTACTATTGCCGGCCATCTTTTGGGTTGTCTGATCTTGTTCAAATGATTGGATAAAATTGTTCCCAGGTAGCATCTGCGGCCCCATATGGGAGAGCTTCACTGTCCCTCTTCCAGAACTACTAGTATCCATTCCTTCTTGGATGTTCATTCTGATAAATCCACCCTGACCTGGGGATCCACCATGCACCCCAGCCTGGCAGCTGAATTCCTGGTTAGCAGCCACGTTACTCTGCAACTCCAAATCTGATATACACTCAGAAATCTCTGAAAATGGACCAAGGTCCTTGAGTGGTTGAATGCCATTTTCTTTGAAAAGAACATCCTCGACATAAGAAAAGATGTCTTCTGTGATGATTTCGTTAATTTCAATATCGTTGTTGTAATTCATCCTGCGCAGAGTGTTCTCCCACTCCTTCAGCTCTATCCTGTCCAAATTAAAATCCTCAAGGCTGTTGCAATTATTGCCGACCTCGATAATCTGCTGCAAGGTTTCTAACATGTCTTTTACTACAGCTTCCTCCTTTATCCCAGGCACAGTGTTTGGGGTTGACGGCTGCCAGGTGCTCCCAGGGACATTGAGCAGGGCGTGGCTATCCCCAAATGCTTTGTCAATGGTAAACTGGGAATTTGGGTCATTGTTCTGGCTGTAAAGAGATTGGTCCTGTTTCAGCATGGAGCCGAGGATAGAATCTGGGTCCAGAGATGGAGGTTTGAGCATTTTCTGGCCTTTGCTCTGATTTTGAATCTCAGCTATATCCAGTGTGGGGCCAACCTCATACAAGACACCCTCACCAGTGGCGCAGTTAAAGGGTAGCTGCAACTTCCTTTGACGGAGATGTTCCTCTCCCTCCTCATTACTACAAAATACAGGCATTACAATAATTAGACATACCAAAAGATTAGATTAACAATGACATTATTAGAATCAGGTTTAACTTACGTTAGTGCTCTCTGCCTAGCAATTATGAAGTCTGGTCTTCCTGCTTTATAAACAAGCCTAGCATTGGCCTGCACCCAGATCCAGGCACCACCTTTTGAGAGAAGCCTGAAGACGGTTAAACCACTCTCTCCTGTCTTTATCACTGTAAAAGAGAAAAATACATAGATTTAAAAGACATATTTCATATTTGTGAAGTCCTTAAACTGAACTCATCTAAAAGCCAAGTTAAACATCTAAGGATAGATTTGGCTTAACAAGATTTAACAAGTAATACTAGGTCAAGGTCCAATATAACTCACTTCTGATGTGGTTGTCAGCACAGTACATCATGTCAGCAGCGTGAATGAACTGATACCCAGAGCCTCTCATACACAGCTCAATCTCAGTGTAGCCAAGAACCACCTTCCCTCTGCAGAAATTAAAAACAAGAAGAAAAATTTGAACATTGTGTATTTTAAATAAATGTTTGGCCTAATCTGATTCTGTCTTTAAAAGCAAAGCTACCTTGTGTCGATACCCATGGGTGTGAAGTCAAGCTTGTGTTTTGTTTGGAAAAGGAGAGTTTTACTCCTGATCTCCAAGATCGAGGGTGGCTGGAGGGGTGTAGCAATGACAAAAAGAGCCAGCTGAGGGTGGGCCAAAGTCCCATCTTCCGCCAACTTGTTTTGCCCATGGAGATATTTCAGCCTCCCTTGGAAGTTCAGGCCCTTAGGGGCAAAAGAAAGGACATGAAATTCATTTTAGACTCATGAGGGTCTGACACTGGGAGTAAACAATCAACAACAGATTTATTTATACAGCTGTTGCTGCAAAATTTTGTAGGCAGAGAATCAAATACTATTGAGTCTAGTGTAAAGGATTTGTCCCAAAATTAACTCTAAAATATCGACTAGGATGTTTACCAGGAAGCCTGACGAGTTGTCAAGAAGGCATCTGAATCGGCAACAGAAACTTCGTTCCAGGAAAGATGAGTTTTCTGGAGGGATGTGTTGAGGGTTGTAGTTTACCATGTCTCTGGTGATATCACTGCTGCTCTGCATTGCTGGAGACCAATCGGTTGTGCCAAGCAAAAGAGAAAAACAGTGATGTCATCGGCTATGAATCACTACCCATATTCATCATCCCTGGTTTACACAAGGCTCCATTTTATAAATCTGAACTGATCCTCCCACAGCTGTCTTGTTCTCCACAGAAGCCTTCTCATTCACAAAACATTCAGGGCTGGGCATTGCAGTAAAAGTTGACAACACATTACCAGGAACTCGCTGACCCTACTTGCACATTATTGTTAGGGATAGAGTTGCTACTAACCATCTGATCCATCGGAACTGTCACAAGAGGGATTAAGAGCGAAGTGTAGTTGCCTTCGAAACATTGCCCGATCATCTGTATGGATGAGCTCGAATACACTCTGGTGGACCACATCCGACTGCATGGACAGTTTGAGAAGATATTTAAGAACATTTATGACAACAAAACGTCTTATATATGTTTATCTATATTCTACTACCATGACTTCTCACATATTTACATCCTTTCAGAGGCAGTTTATTTTTTAACTCATACAGCCTGACTTCTAACCCAAAATAACCCTTCTAACATTATATTCTCAGTATGGCTAAAAGATTATAGTTGGGGGGGGGGGATAAATTGCACTCTCATTCACCCTCAATACCCATGACTGCGATGGGTATCTAACACCCAACAGCTCCCCTGGTGCTGCAACAGATTAGGTTGTTTATTGCTCTGGTTAAGTGTTTAAGCACACTTTTTTAATGTGCACTAACTTATATGTGTTAAACACAGAGCACAAATTCTGGGTATTTTTTCCATCATTTTTCTTGACCATCATACCACTTCTCTGAATTTCCCATTATGTAACTGCAACGTGTGAACGTGAAAGTCCTTTTAGGTTATGAAATTCATCTACGTTTCTAAAATTCTCAAAAACATTTTTGATACGCAACAATGCCAACCATTAAAACTCATTAAAGATTGATTTTCTAAAGAGCAACTGATGGGAAAGCAAAACAAAAACTTCAGTCTTCTGTTGCCTGCATATCAAGTCTCCCTCTAGAGGATGGCATAGTAACTGCAAGTTTTAAATTAATCCAGTTTATTTTTCTTACTCTATTTTTCCCCCCTCTCTCTCTCCCCTTAACAGTCCAATGAAAACAGGCAAGCCTATTCTAAGTGCTTGCTCAGTCTGTGTGTGCTAATTATTGCAGGCTGGATGTTGGGGGATGAAAACCAGACAAGGTCCAGAAACCGTTCATGACAACTTGTACCAACAAATGCACATTTAAAGAAAAATGAGGACAAACAGGGAAGGCAGTTGAGAGAGGAGATATATATTAATTGCCTAAAACTTTGTATACATATTTAAACATTTATCATTGTAAAAACAATACATTTATTAAATCATCAAGAGCCACAATATTATTTAGCATCTTCAGATATATTAAATGTTAATAAAATGTATAAAAGGTTAGATTTTCTTTTATTTGATTATACAAATATATATGTTGTTTATGCACTTACATTATATACAACCGTATTTACTAAACATCTACGTCTATATATACAGTAGTCAACATTTGAAGTGGATCATCGCCTTTCATCAAAGTTGGCCTAAAACTATTGAACGACATCCATTCTTGTCCCAGGACAATTTTGAAAAACATTTGATTCGCTTCGAATGTTGACTACTGTATTTATGCGCACCATAATCAAATACATTCATTCAAACAAAATCATAACAAATCCCAAATATTCAAAACGTCATCCATCCATATTTATGAATGGTTTTATAAATATTTAATCAAGACTATCAAAAAACTCCTCAATAAGATTTTTTAGATGCTTGAGAAAAGTGATTAGCAATATATGAATAGCTATAAGCCACCTAAGTCACAGCAGGTGTTCAGAGAGCTGTGGCAGTGGGTATGTATTTATGCGTTTGTGTGTGCAGGTGTCACACTACGTAACCGTGGCGACCTGGACTCGTAGAGAGGGAACAACACACTCCGGGGAAATTGATTTAGTAAGGAAAAACAGGTACCCAATAACAAGCACACACTACATGCGCAGATAAACAAAAACACCACTGATTTCATTCACATATCCTAGGTGTGCAAATATATTATTTTGGTATGTGCCTACTGTTATCATTGTATTATTTGTGTGTGCTCTGTATACTTGAGTAGACATTACTAAACGTACTGTATAGCCGCCTTATTGTTGGATTTAGTAATGAAGCACCTATTGTTTATGTAATCTATACATGCAATCTATACATACAGGAACACACGTTCCCTCTCGCAGAACCGGCTGCGGTTCACACACACACACACACACACACACACACACACACACACACACACACACACACAGAGACGAACAGGTTTAGCAAGTTCTTCAATGAAGTATCCAAACATTCAATTTGACTCTCTTTGATGTTCTTTTTCTGAGCTTCTCCTCTTTTATAAACAAAACCAAACTATGTCTGATATGCACATCACAGACTGAAAGAAAACAAAACAAAACACTTCATCGCGAGACATTTGCAAATATTAGCTTACATAAATTTTAATACACCTTCCAAATGGGACAAGGAAGACAACTGATGTTTTCAACAAACAGTAGACTAGTTTAACTATTCAAAAAAAGAAAAAAAATCTATTGATGCCACAATTGTTTAATAGTAAACCAACACCTCAATGAGGAATCTAACAGATATATTTTTTACAGCCTATTTTATTACAGTTAGTAGTTATTGAGTTAGTACTTGCGACCGACATTGAGGCCCACAGAATGATCCTAAAAAAACATTTAGCGAATTTCATGACCGTAGGAAAACTTTCTCGCAAAAAGCCATTAATCTTCCTCCAGGGTGAGGAAAGTCACAAACGAAGAACGAACTGAAGAATGATAAATGTTTTCAAGAGCATGACTCATCCATTGGTTGGATTCATCAGTTGCCAATTGATGTTTGAGGCTGGTAAACTAACATTTATCAATATAACTTAACTAGCAATATTTTTGCAGAGTAGGAAAACGTACGCCTAATGAAACTTCCTTGAAGGAAAACTCACCTGATGGAAGCCCAAGTAGTCCTGTATAGTTGGAGACGAGTAGAATACGTAACCTTCAGCTGTGACCACCAGCACAAAGCCATTGAGTGCCTGAAAAAAAATTAAATAACGAAAATATTTTCATTTAAGCACCAATTCTCACTATTAACTTTATATGTGAAATGGATCATTGCCCTTCATCAAAGTTCCGTATTGATTACAAAATATTGCTTCTTACCTATAAAGCTTTAAATAATCTAGCTCCTGTTTATCTAACCAACCTTCTGTCTTACTACAATCCAACCCGCTCTTTAAGATCTCAAAACTCAGGGCTTCTGGTTGGGCATCTTTGCTCCTAGAATAGCAAAGTCGAGTAAAGGAGGTCGAGCCTTCTCATTTATGGCTCCTAAACTCCGGAATAGCCTTCCTGATAATGTCTGAGGCTCAGACACACTCTCTCAGTTTAAAACTAGATTAAAGACCTATCTTTTTAGTAAAGCATACACTCAATGCATCGCATAACGGTATGATGCATTAATGTGCTCCACACAGGTGAGCTGGCTTGACAACCACCTGTAGAACACACTCCTCCTGTCTTAATGCACCAGACATTGTGTTAGAAACTCTCATATGCTTTACATGGTTGTTTCCATGTTTGTTTATGTAACTGCTATTTTCATCTATAACAATCCATTTTTGCATCTCGTTTAAATACACTATGAACAGCAGCTACGTTAATTATTTTCTTCCACCTGGGGATACTCATCCCGAGGCCCCTACAGACTATGCAGCAGCATTGATGCGATCCAAGACATGTGAAGAGATGATCCGAAGGTATCCTGGACCAGGCCGTATCTCGAGCTGATTCTGTGGTGGTAATGGAGGAATGGAGTGCATGAGACTGATTCCTGAAAGGCCACAATGACAAACGAATCCACGTATTGATCCTGTGAGCCAACCTGACCTCCCGCCGGTGCCCTGCCCACACCTGCAGCTTTTCCACGATGGATCTACATCTGCTCCAGCCTCCGGCGCCTAGACTGCAGCTCCACGCAGGAAGTTTGGCCAGAAGAATAATGGTCGTGCCCAACAGAGCCTGGTTTCTCTCAAGGTTTTTTTTTTTCCCTTCACTTTGTCAATTGGTGAAGTTTTTTTTTTTCCTCGCCACTGTTGCCACTGGCTTGCTCAGATCGGGACTTATGGAGCTGCGCTTCAGTGGATTTGATCTTCAGTATTTGAACTGTCAGCAGTGAAATTTAAACCACACTGAACTGAACTGAACTAAACTGAACTTCAACTCTGAAATCTGGACTTTACTAGAACATATTAAGCTGCTTTGACACAATCTACATTGTAAAAAGCGCTATATAAATAAACTTGAATTGAATTGAAAGTTGGCCTTAAACTATTAAAGAACATCCATTCTTGTCCCAGGACAATTTTGAAAAACATTTTTGATTCATTTCAACTGTATTTATGCGCTCCATAATCAAATATATCCATTCAAACCAAATCATAACAAATCACAAATATTCAAAATGTCATCCATCTCTATTTATAAACGGTTTTATAAATAATTTAAAGAAGTTAACATTTAATTCTCACTAATAACTAGTGGCTTATTATTACTAATCTCACATGGAATTAGACCCCATCCTTAAATCTATTTATTTACTTATGTAAATATATATTTGTGCAGTTTTTTATATCAATTTCAGTAATATTATTGAATAATATGCAAATGTTTAAATGATTTATATACATAATACTGCTTGAAATGTATTATTTTCTGCATTGTAGTAGATATATTATGATATATTATATATACTCTTATATTGTAGCTTTGTTTAGCAAATGGTTCTAATTGGATTTGCATTGTTAACTTTAAATGAGTTTTAATTTTAATTTTATTTTATGTGTTTTAGTTACTATACTCTCAAAATCAAATCCGCAAAAAAGACGCAAACTTTTTTCCTTTTTTACAATATTGTGTGCATAAATAGCAACAAAAAGTCAACATATTCTGTCTGGTCTTGCTTATTACCTGCCCATTATTCAGATATCGTCTGTTTATTAGTACTTAAAGTATGATCTTATTCTACATCCCTAATACTACCCAGTAAAACCTAACTACTACCCTTAATAACTTATAATAAGCAGCAAATTAGGAGTTTACATGGGTAATGGTTTATAGTGAGAATTGTATTTTAAAACAAAGTGTGACCAAAATCAGAAATATTTTCAAATGGAAATACATGCAAAAATACGGTATATTAGACGCAAAATCAAAAAATTAATTCATTTGAATACTTCATAAACACAAACAGAAGTGTTGGTTTTGGTTTGTTTTAAAGCGCCTGGGATTGTGAGTAAGATGGGTGGGGATAATGGGGCCATTTTTCTTCTTTTACATCTTTTTTTTTTTCAGCAAACATCCCATGTAATTAGCCAGGCTTTTGTTAAGGTGTTGAACATGACAACAGACAGGGGGTGAATATTGCCGCTAGTCACGCACAGGAACCAACAGCCCTCAAACAATGGAGAAAGAGAGAGGGGGATAAACAAAGATGTGGCTGAGAAAAGAGAAAAAAAACCCTCACAATATTTGTAGGTTGGAAGCAACATGATATAGTTTACAAAGAAAAGATAACATTGCTCAACAGAGGAGAATCTCGATTGCTCAGACTTCATTCCTTGTCGCAGAGCGTGACAACAGCTACAAATAAACTAAAAAATTGGCTCAGCTTTCATACGTTTATGACAGGGAAGCTGCTTTATATGAAAAAAAGTATGGATGGTCTTTGTTTAGTTTATCATCCTTCCAAGGAATCAGGAAACGTTCACACTTTTATCTGCTATGCACACACACACACACACACACACACACACACACACACACTGGGAGATTTCTTTGCACAGCCCAGAGTAAGAGTTTGCATAAGAGGCTATATGACAATAGCTGTTTCCATCCAAAAATGCGAATTAAATTTATGCGCAAAACCAGAATATTGCATACAAGACGTGCGAATAAAGCAGTGTTTCCATCCAACGAGTCAAAGAGAACAAAATTGTCACTTCCTGATTAACTCGCGGCAAATAACTAAAGTAAAAACAGAATTTGCTGCAGTAGGAGAAGCTGTGTGAATCTTTTCTTTATTTAATAAATTACTTGCGCCTCAGAAGACAATGCCGACACAAAATGAGCGTATGGTGCCGTTGAGAGGCTGAGCACAGACGCTCTTGACAAGGCGTGAGAGGCTGAGCACAGACGCTCTTGACATTTCTGGAGGTAGTTAATAATATAATAACACTAATACTGAAATGCTTAAGGTGTTTGAGAATGACCAAAACAACGTTTCAGATGTTTTACAATGTGGTCGGCCTGCTGGTTTGTCCAATCACACATATTTTTATCCTCACATGATCTCTTATAACAAAATCACATCACTTTTTTTGATGCACATACTGGAAAGTGTTTATGTGCATCTTTTCTTATCGAATAAAAAGTTTATCCTTCTCAGTTATGCGAATATGTTTTTTATGCACATATCCAAAATGCGCATAAAAATAGGTGGATGAAAACATGCTAATAGCTGGGTTTCCATCACCCTGTGTTAAAGCGCAATTTGAAGTATCGCACGAGACTGATGACGAATATCAAATTGTTATTGAAAATTCCTTATTCCGCAAAAAAAATTATGCTGGTTTGAAATGGATTTGGACTTGTGTGAAAAACAGTTATGCGAATAATGTGAGATGGAAATTTATTTGCTGACACATCGAACATTACACTCACATGACTGATGCTTGCCTTGTACTGTTGGTTGCTAGGTTACCAATACTATACTAGTCAGCCCAACACAATATCATGGCAATAAGCAACTTTTTGATTCAGTGGCCAATTAAAAAAAAAGATTTGTATGATCCCATTCGTACATTTTAGTATGATTTTCTGACAATAAAAGTTAGGGTTAGAGGTGGGGTTTGGAAGCATGCCTCCTTTAAAAATCGCACGTTTTCATATGAAGTCACATGAATTAGCCACTTTTTGGACAATTCGTAAAATAGTTACGTTTCCTCATAGGATCAGGCTGATCATGCATCTAATTCGCATTTAAAACTTTTTGTGAACTTTGAAAAGATTCGATTCATGTTAGGATGGAAACCTGGCTACTGACTGATCATTTAGAAAGTGGACAGATGCTTGTCTGTGATTTTTCAAGAGTTTAAGAGCCCTTGAATTTTATTTTATTCTTCTTGCTTACACAAAAACTGTCTTTTTTTTATTTAAAATGAGGTACAATATGTTTATAGAGCATGCTAATGTCCAGTGTAAGCACATGTAAACAAGTAGAAGGTCAGTATGATGTTCAGTGTTGCATTTCCATGTGTTTTACCTGCAACAGCAGCTCCCCTTCTGAGAAACTGACTCCATCCAGACTGGAAGCTTTTTGTCCATTTCCTCCAAACGTCCCTGACCGGTCATTTACCCATCCATTTCCTCCTGTCTTTTTGACTGTGGCTTAAGGTAAAAGAGAGAAAAAGAGCAAGGTCACTAAAAGGTTATCAATACGAAGGTCGTTTGATTGGAGAATAATACATAATTTAAAGCATGGCTGAAACCATTGTCAAAGTTGCGCCGTTTTGCTAATAAATCTATTAAAACATGGAATCTATTAAAACATGATCAATAAGTAAATCTTTTCCTATGACAAGGACTATGTATATTTGAATATTATTCCTATCCCGCCTTGAACTCTTGTTTCAATAACTGTATTATCGTTTTCAATATGTACCACTCAAGAACATAGATAATTATATTCAGTTTAATTAGGTGTTAATCAAGAAAATAAATAGCTTTTTGACTGATGCTTCTTTTTGTTGAACATTTGAGTCTTGCACAAGCTACAGTAGAACTCAATGTGCTAACATGTTACAAAATCATTGAGGAACTAGAAGTAAACAAGATGAAAACTGAGGAACTCAGTGGTGAAATCTGAAGAAAACAAAAGTTCAACAAATTATTATAAAATAAAACTGAGTTAAACCTGGAGGCAAATGGTCATATTTGAGGTAAACACTAAATCTGCATGGTAAAATGTTGAGTAAGCTAATACAATATCAGGGATGAGCAGAGGTTAAATTGATCAGAAGAAAATGTCCAATAAAATTTAAGATTCAATGAGTATAATATTATATAATATAATAAACTCTGAAGTAGAATGTAAAGTAATGTTTAACCTAAACCTGCAAGATAAAATGTGAAGTAAACTGATGCAAAAATCTAATGAAATTTGACATGAACTTAAATAAAATATGTGGGGTACTAAACTGAGGTAAAAACTCTGGCAAAAAGAAGTAAAATGCAAGGAACACTGAGGTAAAATCTGTATATCTAAAGTAAATCTGTGGTAAACATACAACGCGAGACAAAACTAGTTTAAATCTGTAACAAATTGAGGTAAAATATATTAAAATAAACTTGAGAAAATATTAAAATATGAGACAAATATGTGAAATAATTTAGAAATCTGAGACTAAATTGGAACAAATATGTGGTGAAATTGAGGTAAAAATACAAATGGAGACAAAGTAAAATAAGCTATAATTACCCAAGGTAAATTATATATAAAAAAGTAAAGTCTGAGGTAAACTGAGACAAAAGTAAAATATATAGGCAAATAACTTATTGGTAAAACATTACAATTGGGTTAAAATATGAGGTAAACTCTGTGGTAAAGTGGTGTAAAAGTTTACTTAAAGCTGGTCACTGACCACATTGAGCTTGTGACAGAACTATTGTTTTTTCCTGCTGTCTGAGAAAGAAATTTCAAAACTTTTACAGCACACACATTTTCTGCCCAAGTTTACCGGATGCCTGCCTGCCTGACTAACACACACACACACACACACACACACACACACACACACACACACACACACACACACACAGATTTTTCTGATTAGTCTGTACAAATAACATTAAATGACTTCATTAAGGTGAACATTTCCAGTAGCAGTTTCAAATTCCCGATTGTTTTTGTGTGGTTTTGTCAAGTTTTCCACACATTCCTTTTCAGCAAAGTGTAAAGTGCGAATTCAAATTTCTAGATGAACAATAAACTATTCAATGAATCCTTTACCATCAAGCAGAGAGAGTTAAACTTTGTTTTGGTAGTTTTTTTTTGTATGTGTGTGGAAATGTCTAGCACTAGGCTAACACTGAGCTAACATAAGCCAATGGGTGCGGCTCTCTAAGCCATTTCCTCCCTGACCAGTGCAGATGCCTTGCTATTTCTAGACCTTATCAAGCACTCTCTATCGCAACACTTGGATAAAAACAAAATTGTGAAGGAACGAAAGAGAAGCGAGGGGAAAAAAAAGAAAGAAGTGGAGGAGGGGAAAAAACAGCGTTTTTCTGCAAGGGACCAAAAATATCTCCCCACAGGACACAGATGTTGAGAGATTATTTGGCGAGGGGAAAAGCCGAGGCGAACACAAACCACTTTAAACGGCGACTGCTAATCGCACTGGCAGTTTAAACTGCAGATGAATGTAAAACTATAACAAAAAAAATCTATGAAAGTGCAGAAAGACAACGACCACGTTCTGCTGACACTCACCACAGATCTTGATGGAGAAGTAAATAGGGTGTAATACAAACTCTGCCACCACACCAAAGAAATAACTACAGTATGGATAGCACAGAGCGCGAAGGGAAGAACTCTTGATGAGGAAAACAGACCACTTGGCCCCTAGCGCTAAGCTTCTGAAGCTAAAGAGCACGAAAGTACACAAAGCAAGGCAGCTGCTCAGGAGTCTTCCAGTCTACTGACACACAACAACTCACTGACACACACAACTGAGAGTCGGCCAATTTTGTTGCGCCCCTGTTGAACCCTCTTGGATGTTCCTGGCATGCAGGTTCGTCAAACGTTGGCAGCCATTTGGCTGTGTGGTCCCATTTTCGACTCTGTACTTAAAAGCTCCAGTCTTTCATAAGCATATTGGGCCTGTTATTAAAGATGGAGGTTTTGTGGAGCATCTATGTAATCACAATCCACCTCTTCTTCCCGATGGCCTCCAGTGACCTCCAGTGAAGTCCGGAGGGCTGAGTGGTCACAAGCTCCACAAACACAGACAATCTGAAGCACCAATCAATTGCCGTCTGTTCATCTGCCATTACTGTAATTCAACACACATGGCCCCTCAATGCAACCGCGACGTGCTCTTTCCCTCGTGTTCCCTCCTGCCATAAGTCTCGCTTATACTCTTCAATTTCGCATTGGGCATCTCAAAACCGCAATCCCAAAACCCGTTCTCCGCATGTCATGTGTAACCGGAGAAAGTTGGAGGTCTGGTGCGGATGGTGATCAGGAACAGGGTGAACTTGTCTAATACGGGTCATTAAACTTACTGAAAGGCCTGATCCAGGCCCACGTGATGAGCTCATCTTTTATCCGCCTCTCATCTTTTGCTGTTCTGTCTGCTCTTTTGACATCAAAACTCTGGGTAATTGTGCTCAAATTGAGGCAGATTTGAACGCAAGCCCACTGCTGATTGTGCAGGACCACTCCCTTCCTAAAATGCCAATGGTAGCCACCAGTTTCAAGGAGAGGTTTTGATAAAAAAAGGTTAAGTTCATCTTTGAGAATATCTAGAGTCATTTCAAAGACCATGCTTTTCCAGTAATCAGTAATTGGTGTTATTGCTGTAACTTTGATTTTGGGGGTCTTATCAGTTATGAAACAGAAAAAGAGTAAGATCTTTGCCATCCAAAATTATTTGTGTGAAAAATGCAAAGTTCTGTTTTGAGGTGAACAGTTTAACTTAGAAACACATTCAAGTGTCCACATATATACATAGTTGTTTTTTCTACCTGCTTATAATAAATTGTCTACATCAATTGTCCTCAACTATCGGGTACCGGTTCCGTAGATCAATCGCACAAGAAATCATTAATTATTTCCGTTTTATTTATTATCTGAGTCTGAACAATCTTTTATTTTAAAAAAATCTATCAATGAAGGTGGCGTGCTCGCATCTTTCAGATGCACCAAGTTGAAAGAATGGCGCGAGCGCACTGCGAGTCACGTGACAAGAACTGACCGATCAGCTTCAGCTTATATGAAACACATTTTGGTAGACTAATTATCTGACAAACACAGAACACCCAAAACCTGCAGTGCTTTGTAATTTTCTCCATTAATATAACTTGTATCAGAGTGACAGCAATGTTTTGTCAGCTTGTCATCCTCTAAGAAAACGGTTGATAGTCGCTCAGCAACCTACGAACCACTGAAATTGTAAATTTGGGTTTTGGACCATTTTTTTTTGTTACCGAACAGATTTAGTTAAAAACAGTCAAAATGCTAAATTAAGTTTGAGACAAATATTTTCATATTATTAAAAAATTCTGATTCGTAAAACATTTTCAGTTTCCACATTATTTGTGTGCAATGACCTTGAACACCATTAAGACCACTGACAAAGACCATCAATGTCACTTTTTATTTTAGTAATACCTAAAATCTAACCAAAACTAAAGAGAAACAAGTTTAAAAAAAGATTATAAAACTTTTTTTTTTAAATCGAGATTTTAGGGGTGCACAACAAGAGCCAGGAACACGTATAAACCAAGAAAAAGTGCTAAACTACTGTTTCATCAAGGTTCTTTAAAACGTATTCCAGATATGCAATGCACAGAGCACCATAAAGAAACAGTTTCTAACAAAGCCACTAATACTGGTTTTGTTTTTCGATTGTGCCTGAATACACTACAATACGTACAACACAAACAACAAAATGCTTTGGAGGTATTAGCGAGTCTTCAAAACAACACTCTTTGGTCTCTGTATAGTGTCTGGAAAATGTCTGCTGAAAAGTGAAGCGAGGCACGATGTGTGTTCCTGAGGGTTCAAGAGAGTGAGAAATTAAGACAGAGAAAGAGAGAAAGAGAGAGAGAGGGAAACCCACTGGGCTCTCATTTGGCCTGTGGTTTAATAACCTCGCGTGCTGAGAATGACTGCATCCTTGACAGCACCTGAACCCTATTAGCTAACAAACTGGAGCGTTTCCCAGACATTTACCAATCCTTTTCCTCGCCTCTCCTGACACTGCAAACACTGATCCTTAGATATAATAATCTCTCCTTCTCATTCTTTACTGTCTATTGTTTATTGAAAT
Source organism: Danio choprae (assembly GCA_903798125.1). NCBI lineage: Eukaryota > Metazoa > Chordata > Actinopteri > Cypriniformes > Danionidae > Danio > Danio choprae. The sequence goes on from CAIGQW010031024.1 coordinate 1,031,091, forward strand.
TCAAAAATGTGCAACCCAAAAAGAAGGTAAAATTCAGTTGTGTAAATTGTGCAAAGAGAATATATATATATATATATATATAT
>CAIGQW010031024.1:1036173-1049269 GCA_903798125.1 Danio choprae
ATAGTTTATTTCTATATCAATGCAGCATAGTACTGCTTACATTACAGTAGTACAAAATTAATTAATAAAAAAAAAGAAGGTGGAGTTAGATAAAAAAATGTATTAAAAATCATGAAAGAGACAGATAAGATTAAGAGCTGAGTTCTCCTTTATGGCTTATTGCAAATTGATCGGTAAAAAGCAATTTGAACACTTTATATTATATTATATTTTGCGCACATTCCTCAGCATTGTGCAGTGACAAACCACCAGGGATGCCTGTGTGCAACTTCCTCTGCTTGAAACAAAGCACAGGCGAATACAATGTACATGTAGTCAAGTGTGATCTGTGAACGTGCGCACAAACTAACACTGAGAAGAAGAAAATATAGAAGAGTCCTTATTTTTCTTTACTGTGTGCATAAATGTATTCTCATAGCTCGATACTAATCTGTTTGAACCACTGAAGTCACACGTAAGGTTGTCAAAAGTATCGATTTAGGTACCAATTGTACCACGACACCACATAGGTGAAGAGTGGTAAATCGATAATCTTTACGGACAATAATAACAGTTATATCTGTTGAGCTTGTAAACAATGGCCAATCTGCTGTGTTTAAGAACGTGGTCAACAGTTCTCAAATGTTACTGAGAAATGGACGTTTTTAACATTTCAGTACCGATTGGTACCGAAGTCGATACTTTTGACAACGCTAGTTACATGGTCTGTTTTGAGGATGATTAATGATTCCTTGTCTGCACTTGAGTGAATGAGTCGGGACCTTTGCTCTTTGTCTCTGATTTTATCTAAAATATCTTCCTAGATGATAAAATATTGAAGGTCTCAGGGGTTTGGAACGACATGAGGTTGTGTAATTAATGACAATTTTTCTGTTTGTTGGGTGAATTAACAGTGTCATATAAGACTTTTGTGTGTAAAAAATATTATAAAATTTTATAGCTATTTAAATGAAGCGCTCATTACTTTCTCTCATTTGTAAAAAATTTTTAAACACTTCCTCTAAACTGCTAAAATCCTAATCCTAATGACATCTATATTTAGTATACATCTACACTACGTGACAAAAATCCTGTCATCAATCCCAGTTCTAAGAACAAAAAATAATAACTTGACTTCCAGTTGATCATTTGGAAAAGTGGTAGAAGTTAGATTTTTCTGATGGATCATTAGTTGAACTGCATCCCAATCATCACAAATACTGCAGAAGACCTATTGGAACCCGTATGTACCCAAGACTCTCACAGAAATCAGTCAAATTTGGTGAAGGAAAAATCATGATTTGGTGTTACATTCAGTATAGGAGCGTGTGAGAGATCTGCAGAGTGGATAGCAACATTAACAGCCTGAGGTATCAAGACATTTGTGCTGCCCATTACATTACAAAGCACACGAGAGAGCAAATTCTTCAGCAGGATAGAAACCTCAGCTCCTTCTCATACTTCAGCCTCCACATCAAAGTTCCTGAAAGCAAACAAGGTCAAGGACCTCTAGGATTGGCCAGACCAGTGACCAGACATGAACATTATCGAGCATGTCTGGGTAAGATGAAGGAGGAGGCATTAAAGATGAACCCAAAGAATCTTGATAAACTCTGGGAGTCCTGCAAGAACGCTTCCTTTGCCATTCCAGATGACTTTATTAATAAGTTATTTGAGTCATTGCAGTCATACACAATATTAATTCTTTTTTTTTACTGCACCATGACTTTATATTCTATACTGTACCTTATTTCTGTTAAGTGACAAGACTTTTGTTTAAGCAAAGTCAGACCTTACTGTCCTAATTAAATAAATAAAAATCAAGGCATGATAATATTTTATTTTGGTAAAATAAGCGTAATCTAGAGGCATCTGCCTTTCATATAAGCCACTTCTGATACCAAATGATCAACTAGAAGTCAAGTTATTATTTGTTGTTCCTAAAACTTGGATAGGCGACAAGACAAGAGGGTCAGGTAGTGTATATTGAATCAAAACATTGAATTGAGACCTTGTGAATCAGATTGAATGGGGACATCTGAATAGATACCCAGTCCTGGTGTACAAGTGACTGCAATGCTAAAAACGGCAAGCTGAAATGAAATCGGACGTTTGTTTCTAAGTCAGTTAAGCAGAAGTTGGTTTGGGTGAGGCTGATAGCTTCAGAAGGTCGACGGAGTTCTTTCATGTTCGTGTCTGTTTGAGGGAAAAGTGCCAAAACCAAGCAGAAAGTGTGTGTGTTTGTAAAGAATGAGAAAGGCGACATTCCTCCAAGGAGATCTTAGGGAGACTCGACTTTCAGAGGGTGAAAAAAGCACATCCTGAGATTTGTTCGCAGCTCTTGCTCTGATAAGAAGAGACGACCGGCTGGACAATAAGTCCGGCTGGAGAGACGTGGAGACAGACAAGAAATGAGGCTCAATGAGGACTTTTGTTTAGATTCTACAAAAAAAAAAGAAAGAAAAAAAGGCAAGACTTCTGGAAAGAAAGCTGTGGTGAAAAAGAAGGATCAACTTTTATAACGTTGGTGTTTTATTGAAGCATTGCATACACAAAACATATGACATTTGCTGTTTGTTCAAACTACTTATTTAAAATGAGCTGAAACACAATTTTTTTGGGGGGGGGGGGGCAACTTATTAATTTTAAGTTTAATCCATTTAAATTTGTAAAAAACTAATAAGCTAACTTAATTCCATCATGTTGTCCTAACACAAATTGACAAAAGGCTTTTTTGCAGTGTAGGTTTTAAAACAAGTAAAAAAAGACAAAAATTGATAAATTAATAAAGCAAACAAAAAATAATCTGCTAAAAAAAAGAAAATAAAATGTAATAAAATAAAAGCCTGCATGTCTCATCTTGGCCTCACAGTGGCGCAGTGGGTAGCACGTTCGCCTCACAGCAAGAAGGTCGCTGGTTCGAGCCTCGGCTGGGTCATTTGGCGTTTCTGTGTGGAGTTTGCATGTTCTCCCTGTGTTGGCGTGGGTTTCCTCCGGGTGCTCCCGTTTCCCCCACAAGTCCAAAGACATGCGGTACAGGTGAATTGGGTAGGCTAAATTGTCCGTAGTGTATGAGTGTGAATGGGTATGGATGTTTCCCGGAGATGGGTTGCAGCTGGAAGGGCATCCGCTGCGTAAAACATATGCTGGATAAGTTGGCGGTTCATTCCGCTGTGGCGACCCCAGATTAATAAAGGGACTAAGCCGAAATGAAAATGAATGAATGTCTCATCTTATTCAAGAAAGAAAATCCACTTAGTTTATTCAATAAAAAAATAACAAAAATAAAATGTTTACATGTCTTTGACAAACAAATAAATAAATTGATTAATGATAACAGTATGAACTGAAAATATGCACGTCGATTCTTGTTAATAAAAATGATAGAGCCACCATTTAAAGTAAAGAAATAAATCAAATTATTAAAATAATTGAAAATACAATTAAATAATATGTCCACCAAAGATTTCAAATAATCATGAATGCAATTTTTAACAATAAATTTTAACAACAACAAAAAAATCTAATTAAAAAATCCTTGTTAAAAAGGGAAAAAAGATCTACATCCACTAAAGATTTAGAATAAAAATGAATACAATTTTTAAAACCAAATTCCAATAAAATTGTGATCAGAAACGGATGAAAACATCTACCATATATTTAAAACAACAACAAAAATTAGCACTTTTTTCAACATCAATTAAAATTGAAAACTAGAAAACTTGCACACCTAGAAAACATATCCTGAAATAATTATTTAACATTTGCATATTTACAAATCTGCTTTCTTACTATTAGTCCAAAAGCTAATGTTTACACAACTAAGATCCGTTTCGAAATTATCAACATGGCATCAGTCCATATAACTCAAATTCCACCGTATGTCTCTTATTTCAATTAAAAGCATCATCATCAAAATCAACGTGAGATTAAATATGATCTCTATCTCATGTGCACAAAGAGTTTAACAAGTGCAAACGAATGTCGCCTACCAAACTCTGTTTATACAATAGTGTCGACAGCTTTCCAGCCAACGGGTGTGTAGCAGCCATGTATGAATATGAATTTATGGGTAAGCATAGCTGGAGGTAAGTTTACATGCGTGTCAGACTTGGTAATGAACGGCCAACATTACATTGCGAGCCAAAGCCAACACCAAAGCTACACAAACGGCGAGAGAACAAAACAAGGGCAAGCAGGGGCCTGTGTTTCAGAATGAGAGAGAGAAAGAGAGAGAGATGGACAGATATCGGATTGGGACGTGGCCAAGTGTGTATCAGTGCTGGCTTTCCATCAGACAAAGACAGAAACAGAAAGCTCAGAATCAACGGGTGTTGAGTCAAGTCTTGTTTTTTTGGCGTGTTGTTAATCACTCGCACAAACTTTTGGGGGGAAATTTAGATCAACTGCTGCGTTAAGTAACTTTTTTTTTTTTAAAGTTTAATAGTACAGTTGTTTGGAAAAAAAACTTTATGGGCCAATTACACCGAACACACTTTTCCGTTCTGAGGACTTTTTTTGTTGACAAGAAAAAAAGAAGTGCGCTGCGCTTTTTATGTCGCTAGGCAACCACTGAATCAGCTACACATTATGCACGAACACTGCTGTTGATATTGTTATAATTGTAATATTTGATGACATTGTTATATTCATGATTTGTAAAGTCATACAGCTCTGGATAACTCGAAACAACGGCCACTAGTCTCTCCTCCATCTTTAAAAGTCTTCGTATTGTTGACTTGACAACACAAACACTGCTGTAACCTCAACGGAAACCCTGCCTCTGCTTTCATTTGCTTGGACAATGAAATAAAACGTGATTGACGTAGCGCACTTGACGCTCAGAGTTTACATTTTTCAACTGCAGGCCCACAGACTGCAATGGCAAAAACGTGAGATGCCAATGTTAAAATGCATAAGCAGAGTGCAAAACGCTTGTGGGCCGTCACGGTCATTAGTAAACCATCCAAAAAAGGCATCTCTCAACGCAAAAAGTGTTTAGTGTGATCACGGGCTAATGCAATTTTTCTATTGTAAATTACCTGGAGGTTGTAAGAAGAACAAGAACAAGAAACAAAGAATTAAGGAAAATTATTCTATACTTATACTTTTTTCATATAAAACTTTTAATTTATAAAATATTAAAATTACAAATATTTATGAAACATTTTTATTAGTTTATTTGACTTTCTGTGTGTAATTATTTTTATATATTTATTATATAAACCGTTATAACACGTTCTCGTAAACGTTTTGTATATAAGTATATAAATTAACTATCCTACATATATTCGTTAACATATGTAGTGTTCCTAATAAATATAATGTCAATACATACAGTATAACCATTAATAATGAATATATAGAATAAAACAAGAAAAAAATCGTAATGAATCAAAACCAAAACAACCAAACAAAAACAAAAAAATAAAACAAATAAAATCAACACAAAGCAAAACAACACAAAACACAAAACAAAACAAAAACACAAAACAAAAAACAAGAAACAACAAAAAACAAAAACAAAAACAAAACAAAATGCAAGAGTGCATCAATCCTTGGTGCTTGTCAAATACACCCAACAAACTGTTACGCTGGCCATGTTATTAATATCTCTCCAAAACGTTTGGGAAACGTCTGATAAGCTGTTGCATTTTTCGCAGCGAATATCATTGTTTTGGCAAGAGTTCACTCAACCGGACAATCGTTTTCTACTGTAAATCACGTCGTGGCACGAAACATTGGGAGAGAAAGAGAGAGAGAGATAAAGAATGAGTGCCAGAAAACGCGCTTGACCACACGTCGAAATGGAAAATGCGGCTGAAATGCGAGCTCTCTTTTCTTGGCAGCTCCGCTCACTTCCCTGCTGCTCTTAATTACCAAACTCCATATCCTTGTGTAACCGAAGAGCCCTTCCTCTCCCCCCCACCACCCCCCGATCGGCTCTCCTCCCCTCGCTGGACCGGCTCCGGCCCCAAAACTGCACAGCGCCTGCCAGGGTGAAGAGTTCGCACGCTCGCTCCTCACGCAAGCCTGAGCTCTGCTGGATTCTCACTCAGCACTTTCTCACACACTCACACTCACACACACACTCTAATAGAAGTAATCATTTTCCTACTGTAAAAATCACGTTTGTTAAAAACGGTTTGTTCTACTGCCCTACCCCAACCCTACACCTGAACCCAACAGTTACAGGTTCTGTCACAATCTGCATTTTTACATTTTTATGTTGAACTATATTTTGTATTATGAACTGATTTCTTATGGAGGACCAAAAAACGCTCCCAAAAGGTCCAAAATTACTGGTAAATAATTGTGGGGACTCAATTACACGATAAATAACAAAACATGCACACATATGCATGCATACGCTCACATACACATGCACACGCACACCCGCCCACGTACACACACACACACACACACACAGACACACACGAATGCCCACAAACGCGCGCATACATAGAGCAAGAGAGACTTGATATCTTACTTCATTCTCAAAAAGCAGTAAATTCCACACTCCCAGTGCCAATACACACACACGCACTTCTGTCGAATGCAACCATGCAGCTGCCAGCCAGGTAAACACACACACGCGCGCACACAAAGCAGCTCATTGTTGCAGGAGCTGGCCTTGACCTGTTTAATAAAGACATGCTGAGAGAAAGAAGGGAAAGATCCAAAAATGAGAGCTAAAAAAAGGAAAAAAGAAAAAGAAAATTAGGAGCAGAGAGGATACAAAATACAGCATCTATTCTTTTCTTTACCTGAATGTCTGTCCAAAAAAATAAATAAATAAAAAATTGCTAAGATCAATCAATCGATCACTCACATTTGAACCAAAAAACAAACAAACCAATCAATCAGTTAATTGACCCATTAATCTCTAATAATTGTCCCCCTACCAAACAACATGATATTCTTTTTTAATTTTCACAAACCTTAAGACTAATATACATTCATACAGTACATGCTGTATATTAGGATGTCCGTTTATGTAAACAATGGTCTGAGTTATTATTACTTTTTAAATTTAGATTTAAGTAATAAATGTTAAAATAAAACATTTATGCAAAACAAATATTCAACACATAGAAAACCCATTGAATATGTTTTATTGTACATTATAAAAAGACTACGACTTAAACCATGATCAAAACAACAGTTAGGGAAGTTATAGGGAAATCATGGGAGATGTATGTAAATAGATAATACCGGAATTCCGAGTTGTGTAAAGAGGGGATTTTTAGGATTCTCTTTTGGGAAATGTGGAGTTTATGCTTCATCTAAAATACCCACCCACCCCTCATTCCTGGGTGTTTTTTCTGAAACGGTTTCCTTGTCCTGCTATCAACAGTCCAGCTCATTCCTGTGCTCATTTTGCAACACTACTGTAGTTTTAAACTCCTTTTCCCTGTCAGTCTGTATTTTTGCTTTTATATATATATATATATTTACACACACACACACACACATTATTAGGCATACAGTGATACTTGTGACTTATTAATTCAAAATGTAACAAATTTTATGACATTCTGCGTTATTCCGCTAATTCCATATTTATGACCTAATTCTGTGATTACATCCGTGTTTTCCATATCTCCATAAATCAAAGAGCCCTACTACAGTGTGTTATTATGGAATCAAACGCTAACACAAAATTTGTACCTAAAGAGGCTATAGAAGTCAAAATCTATTGTTATTAGCAACAGCAGTAAAAAGGGACAGTTTGCCAAAAAAATTATTTTCTTATTATTTACTTACACACAAGTGGTTACAAACCCTCATGAATTTGTTTCTTAAATAATATATTTTGAAAAATGCTGGTAAGCAGCAGCCACCGATTCATAAATGTTTAGAGCCACTCAAGTGTGAGTAAATGGCGAGGGAAATGTTGATTTTTGGGTGAACTGTACCTGTAAATAAACATATATAGGACTTATTTACACCAACGCATCTTTGCTTCTACAAAATGCAAGAGACAATGGATTGGAATGATTTAAAAAAGCACAGCATAAAGCACAAGGGTATCCAAACACAACCACTGTCTCTGTAAACAGAAACTTGCAATGGATTCCCCGCCTCCGAGCTCTTCTGATTGGTCCACTGCTGTGGAACTGACAGTGATGGGCTGCACTGCTTGTGAAAGTAGAAGTTCTTTCAAACGGACACGGCATTTTAAAAAATGTGTCAGCTAGTATAACGGAAAACACATCCGTCAAGCATAAAGCATATAATGGACTTAAATAGGGAAACAATATGTTACGATAAACACTTCAAGATACCTCGAAATATCTGGACAAAGCACCTCCCCACCATAACACTGCTTGTGAAAGTTGAAGTTCTGTCAAATTGACACAGCGTCGGCTAGCATAACAGAAAAACACATCCATCGAGCGCATGTTTACATTGAAAAACAGTAGAAAAGTTGTGCATTGGAAAGGAAAAACTAATTCTGAATGAGAAATGTTCGAAAAATGTGAGACACAGTGCTCAGGAATGGGTTAAAAAAAGGTCCACGTGACGCGATATTACGAACATGATGTAATAACAATAATGGACTCAAATAGGGAAACAATATGTTACAATAGATACTTCAAGATACCTCAAAATATCTGGGCAAAGTACCTTCTCCGCCATGAATAACGCTGCTTGTGACAGCTGAAGTTCTTTCATATTGACTCGCCGTCTAAAAAAATGTGTCGGCTAGCATAACGGACAAACACATCCATCGAGTGCATGTTTACATTGAAATACAGTAGAAAAGTTGTGCATAGGAAAGGAAAAATTTGTTATGAACGAGAAAACATTAAAAAAAAAACGCGAGACAGTGGTCAGGAATGGGTTTAAAAAATGTCCACGTAATGCAATATTATGAACGTGATGTAATAACGACAATAATGGCCTCAAATAGGGAAACAATACGTTACGATAAACACTTCAAGATATCTCAAAATATCTGGAGTTCTTTCAACTTGACACGGCATCTAAAAAATGTGTCGGCTTGCATAACGGTTAAACACATCTGTTAATCTCATGTTTACATTGAAAAACAGTAGAAAAGTTGTGCATTGGAAAGGAAAAACGAGTTCTGAAGGAGAAAACGTAAAAAAAACGTGAGACGCAGTGCTTAGGAATGGGTTTAAAAAAAAGGTTGTGACGTGATATTATGAATGTGAGGTAATAACGACAATAACGGACCCAAGTAGGGAAACAATATGTTACGATACTTCGTAAGATACCTCAAAATATTAAAATAACGATAAATTTAGTTGTCATGCTTTTGTACTATAAACAGAAGCTTGCAACAGTTGCCCCGCCTCCAAGCTCTTCTGATTGGTCCACTGCTTTTGAAACTGACAGTGATGAGCTGCGCTGTACGTAAAAGTTGAAGATCTTTTAACTTGACATGGCTTCTAAAAAACATGGCGCTCACACACGTGGCACTTTAAAAGACGCAAGACGTAGTGGTCACACATGTCCATCCAGCCTGTGTTTACACTGGAAAAACAATAGAGAAGTAGTGCATTAGAAAGGAATAACGTCTTCTGTGCGAATGGCCCCTATGTCTGTAGTAATTTCAGAACTTCATGGTTGCCAAGCAGCAACGGAACTTTTAAATCGACAAGTTCCGGTTCCCGTACAACCATTCCGGAATCCAGCCAGAGTGAGATTACGGAGTCGCTGGAAACCTCCTAAACGCCTAAACAGTGCTTTTGTTTCATAACAAACTCGCATTTAAAAATCAATCCATCCATCTCTCCCAAACAAAAACACTCTCTCTCAACTGCTCTCGCTTCCTTTCTCGTCTAAATAAACTCTTTACACGCAATGCTACTGGCAATAAAGCCACTTCTCAGGAGCATCTGCCAAACACCGTCATTCATCAAATGCGATAGGGAGGAGAAATAAAGCGCCACACAATTTATGACGCACACACGCACACACTGCCGCAGAATGACTGGCGTGGATGTTTCCTACATGCTTTCTCATCGCCAGGCCTTGAGAAACATGTGTATTTGTGTGTGTGGTTTGGTTTGGTGGGTCTCAGACTAGTGAAAGCTAGCATGGTCGGGGACGTGCGCCAACCGCAAACTTGCAAAGCAGTCTGGATCCTGACACACCCACACAGCCAGAGTTCCTGCTAATAATGCAGAACACTGCTGAAACGCTTCCCAGAAGACCCAAACGTCCTCCATTATTATAGATGAGCTGTAGAGATGCAGATCAGGCCATTTGTTACATACACAGGATTCATTTTTAGCGCCACAGGGCATGGCAAATCATGGAAATTGATGCTAAAGAGCCAAGAAACACACATTAAAATAGCATTTATTTAATTAATAGTATTTATTACTATTTATTGATTTCGCGTTTGGTAGTTGCTCGACATATTCTCTAAACGCAGATGATGTAGTCTGCCTGACTGATAACACTGATAATGTAAATATGTATCATTATTATTCTGTCAATAAGTTAATGGTTAATTACTTACTTTCTAACTTAGTTACCAACTGAATACTGTTTTATTTTTTCATTTGTTAAACAATTTACCAGTGTGTTTTTTTATTTGTACTTGTTTGTGTAAAAGACACTTTAATAAATAGTTTATTTGATTTCTCATTAGCTTTTTACAATTATTTATAAGTAAATGAATTGAAATATTGACATTATTTGCTTACATCAGTAACTGAACATTATTTAATTACAAGCAATTTGCAATAAATAGTTAATTATTTTATTATTTGTCCAGTGATGTATAAAAGAAAGAAATTTAATTGAAGACTAGTGTAAATTAAACAAATATTAATTATTTATAATAGTTAAAATTTTTATTTATTTATTTGTATTTATTTATTTATTTATTTATTATCTAGGTAAAACCAACATTGTTTTTTTAATTTGGTGTATAAATAATTTATACATACACATAATTTTTTTTTAAGTTTTTAAAATGATACATCATAGCTAAATGATCAAATAAATTATTAATTGATCAAATTCAGTTAACTACTTATTAACATACTTAATGAAGCATAACTTTTAATTTAATTTTAAGTGATGTATAAAAGAAATAAATGTAATTGAAGACTGCTGCAAAATAAACAAGTATTTTTTTATTTATAATGGTAAAAACATTATTAATCTATGTAAAAACCAACATTATTTTTTAATTATTATATAATTAGCTTATACACAAACATAATTTTTGGACTGTTATTAAATAAATACACCATAGCAAAACTATCAAAAGAGTGTATGGGTGTTTCCCAGTACTGGGTTGCACCTGGAAGGGCATCCGCTGTGTAAAATATATGCTGGATAAGCTGGCAGTTCATTGCGTTGTGGCGACCCCTGATGACTAAGCCGAAGGAAAATGAATGAATGAATGATCAAATAAATGTTTAATTGTTCAGTTTATTACTTATTATTAACATGTATTTAATAAAGCATGATTTTTCATTTAATTTAAAGTCATGTATAAAAGAAAGAAATGTAATTGAATACTGGTGTAAAATACTATTTATTTATAATGTTTGAAAAATTATATTTATTTATTTATTATCCAATTAAAACCAACAGTATTATTTTATTTTTACTTTCAGTGTATAATTAGCTTATACATAAACAAAAAATGTTTTTAAATAAATACATCATAGCTAAATGATCATATACACGATTCATTTATTTATCAAATTCAGTTTACTATTACTTATTATTAACATAGATTTAATAAAGCATGATTTCAATTTAATTTAAAGTGATGTATGAAAGAAAGACATTTAATTGAAGACTGGTGTAAAATAAACATGTATTCATTTACAATCTTTTTAAAAAATTATATTTATTTATTATCTATGTAAAACCAACATTATTATTTTGCTTTTAATGTTAGTGTATAATTAAGTTATACATAAACATAAAATTTGAAAACAGTTTTGAAATAAATTAATCATTTATTTGATAATTTAGCTATGTATTTATCAAATTCAGTAAATTTTTTTATTGATTTTTTTATTAACAGATCTAATAAAGCACGACTTTAAATTGAATTTCATGAACCTAAAAAGGTTTTATTTAACATGCATTGTGTTGTAACATTAACAATAAATAAATGGATTAAAAACTGTTATTTGTTAATTGTTATTTTAACTGCCTGTTTAGTCTTTTTATTCATTCATTCATTTATCCATTTTCTTTTCGGCTTAGTCCCTTTATTAATCTGGGGTCATCACAGCGGAATGAACCGCCAACTTATCCAGCATATGTTTTATGCAGCGGATGTCCTTCCAGCTGTAATCCATCAGTGGGAAACATCCATACACACTCATTCACACACATACACTACGGACAATTTAGCTTACCCAATTCACCTATAGCGCATGTCTTTGGACTTGTGGGGGAAACCGGAGCACCCGGGGGAAACCCACGCCAACACAGGGAGAACATGTAAACTCCACACAGAAACGCCAACTGACCCAGCCGGGGCTCGAACCAGCGATCTTCTTGCTGTGAGGCGATTGTGCTACTCACTGCGCCACCGTGCTGCCCTCTTTTTATTCACTGAACAATTTTTACATGACGATCAATAAATAGTATTGCCAGACTTTATATATTTTTGAACCCCAGCGTACATACAATTTGCATATTTGTGTATATAATATCTGCTTTTATCGTACTGCTATTGCCTCAGTTTTATAAAAGCAATACGCCACTTAAGGCTGTGATGATTAGAGTTACACAAATCCTCATTTTGTTTGGTAAATCACTGTAAAATACCCACGACTAGCTCACTGCTTTAGGAAACATTTGCACATCCCACACAAATCACACAACAAAGACGATTACCAATATCGACGACATCAAAATCTTTCTGCCGCATCCGAACCCCAACTTCCCCACTGTGATGCGTTGGTTGCCGAGTAACCAGTGAGGGTTTGTCACCATGGTTACGAGCGATTGGGCTGTAAATGTCACTTCCTGCGTCAGAAAGGAAACTTGCGTGTCACGTCAGAAGATGACGATTCCTCGAAACAAGTGCACAATGTGGGTTGAGGTTTGAGGGTTAAAAGGTTCGCGTTTGATGCCACTATAGGAACGTGTGTGTGTGTCT
>CAIGQW010031024.1:1051225-1066366 GCA_903798125.1 Danio choprae
ATATATGCAAAAAAATGCATCATATAGCGAGCTGAATATTACTTAGTTTTTAGCAAATTTTCCGTCATTAGTCTGTTACTTAAATATAACTTCTAAAATGACCTTGGTGTTGGAAAGACACTATAAATAAAGGTTATTATTATTATCATCATCATCATCATCATCATCATAGAGCCTCAGCTGGATCAGTTGGCATTTCTGTGTGGAGTTTGCATGTTCTCCCTGTGTTCGCGTGGGTTTCCTCCGGGTGCTCTGGTTTCCCCCACAGTCTAAAGACAAGCGCTATAGGTGAATTGGGTAAGCTAAATTGTCCGTAGTGTATGTGTGTGAATGAGAGTGTATGGGTGTTTTTCCAGTGATGGGTTGCAGCTAGAAGGGCATCTGCTGCGTAAAACATATGCTGGATAAGTTGGCGGTTTATTCTGCTGTGGCGACCCCAGATTAATAAAGGGACTAAGCCGAAAAGAAAATTAATGAACGAATTATCATCATAATTTAAGTTATATAATATACAAATACTATTGAGCAGAAGATAATATTTTTGTAAAAATACGATATATTCGAGTGTTTGATATATATATATATATATATAATATAGTAATGAAAATGAATGTTTATGTTAACGTACAGATCAATAAATGACCAATAAATAGTATAATATGTATAAATATATTTAATATGCAGAAATATAAATATAAATTGCATCCCTATAGAAGCATACTTTAATACAGATACTCGGAAATATATATTTCATAACATTTCAACATGCAGTACTGTCTATATTAATATAGTAAACAATGCATGAAAAAAGATGCTAATTAGTCAACTTTATCATTCTATTTTAAATATCACTATTAAATGTATTCATAAAACATGGATTCTAATAAAGAACCCCAGGTAAATATTTATTTTTGAATATACCTCTATGTGCTATACAAACTACGAACACCATATAACAACTAGAAATGCAATAATGCTAATATAAAAAAACAATCTGTGATAAATAAATGAATAAATAGATAAATAAATAAAGAATAATTTGTCTATAACTGACTTCCACATCCTGCTTTTCATTTGCTTTTGTCCGCTTTGTCTCATTTTATTATTTTAAAAGCTGCGGTAAACAGAGCGGCATTGTGCATCTGCCGTGTATCTAATGATTCAGCAGCATATGTTTTGTCTATGGACTGATAACTGCCACACACACACACACACATACACGAGTTAAGTTAAAATTACAGGGTAGAGACACTCCAGCTTGAAAGTAAAATGCAGCTATATGACATTCTAGCGTTGTAAACTACAGAATGGCGCGTCGTCAAAACAAGGCCGATCCTTCCCTAGACTCAACCCTCCGCATTCCTGACCTGAGCAAAAGGTGTGTGCACTTCCACAAATCATTATGAAACACCACATGCGGTGGGTGGAACAATGTTTACATAAAGGAGTCGATTCTGGAGGAACAATCGGGTCTAGTGAAAGTGAATGGCTTGAGTTTACAATGTGCGGCTAAATACACGTCGGTCAAGTATGCAATTGTTTTTCGATGCCATTTTGCAACATCATTAGATTGTGGATACGGGACGCTGCCCCTTTAAGACTCGGTCTGTGGGATCTCGTAAAGCTTCATGCCATTTTGCACTCTGCTGATCAGACATTCAAATGCCGGCTGCTTTAAATAGGCACGGACATGTAAATGCGTGTCAGAGAGAAAAAAGGGGGATGGTGGGGGGGGGGGGGGGGGGGGGGGGGGGGGGATACATTAACCTTCTTAAAGTGTATAAAAAATAATCTTATACTAAAGCCACCCCTCATGCTTGCATTTATGCACAGATGTACTTTATTACAAGTTACTGGGTGGATATTTAAAAGGGCCCTTTAAAAGAGAAAAGATAATGAGTCAGAACCAGGATAATTACCACAATGCACCTGCTCATCATGAAAAGGCAGTTTCTAGTGACTATTATTGTAATTTGTGAGTACTAGTGTGTCCCTACCAGGCCCAAAGCATCACAAATGCACCTGTTCATCATAAAATCAGGTACAAATAATAAGGATAGACTTATTTTTTGGCCACTAAAAAGAAGCTTTTTCTGTTTTCAGTTTTTCCAAAAGATTTTATTTTTAGGTTTCGGTTTTAGATGTAGAATGGTGGCTAAGTGGTTAGCATGATTGCCTCCCAGCAAGAAGGTTGCTGGTTCAAGTAAAAGATGGGACAATCCAGTGGCAGGATGGGCATCAACTGTGTAAAACATGTGCCAGAGTAATTGGCGGTTCATTCTGCTGTGGCGGCCCCTGAAAAAGCAGGGAATAAGCCCAAGAAAAGTAAGTGAGTGGGTTTTATGTTTTTTGAGAGTTTTTTCAGAAAGTGGCATTTTCGGTAGAGCTTAGTGGTAGAGCGAGTGGGTAGAGAGTGGTTTCGGTAGAGCTTAGAGCTGGAGGGTTGCACTCTCCCTCCAGCCATCATCACCAGATGCAAAAAGCACTGCTCTATTCATTTAATTGTGTTAAGCAAATGCCGGTTTGTTGCTGCATTAACCAAAAGCACAAAAGTTCAATATTGTGCTCTGTGGAAATTCCATTTATGAACTGGTATATTTATCAATGCATGAACTGCACATGCTCACCAGAAAAACAAAGTCTGCTCAAATAACAAACTGACAGGACTTATAGTATACTTGTTCCTGCTGCTTGTAATAGAGCTTCTGTGCTGTCATGGCAACGCTGGTAAACTGATGCCTCTTGACTTGTTTCTCAGTAAATAAAATGTGGTTATTGGCTTGTGCTTTTTGAAATCAGTACAATCCAAGTTAGAGTTAAATTTAACAAAACTTGTTTAAACTTGCCCAGTTTAGTTTCTATAAAGGAATAATCAATGGAATAAACGAATTCTTACCTGTAGCCATTTTGTTTAATGTCACATCAAAGTACATAGAACAAACAAACAAACAAACAAACAATTAGCTTTTAATCAGCCTAATACATTAAAAAATCAACAATTGCAGTTTTTTTATTTGTTAGTGTTTTCATCTGATTTGAAGTTTTATAAATGAATGGGCCAACAGCAAACAGAGTGAAAAAAAAACACAACAAACGGAAAACACTTAAATACCATAAAACAAAACAAACAAGAAACAGCACATCTGGTCGATACAGATTACATTGCAATAGCCTTACACACACACAGAGAAAAAGAGAGAGAGTGAGAAAGAGAGAGAGAGAAATTAAAACACTCCAGCTATGCAGAGGGAATATTATCTTAATCTGAAAACATTTAGTTCCAGTAGATGTTGCCTTCTGATTTCCCCTCTCACGCAGGGGCTTTGGGAAGCCCTGTTCACACAGTCACTACAATTACCACAGCCAATGGCTTGCAAGGACTTCCATAAATGAATTAATATGTATATTTTTTACCCTCCCTGCATAATTAGCTCTTAATGAGAGAACAAGAGAGAGATCTTTACTATTACTCTTAAAGAAACAACTTAAACCCTGCTACCCGCCCTAGCCTGGCTGATTGCTATCTAACAGCGCCATTGTGTCTGTGCTGTGGTTGTTTTGCTTTGCGTTATGCGTACAGAGGTGGGCGCTACAAGAACAGGGTCTCTTTAGAAGCAGTGATGAAGTTTGGAGTCTTCAAACACAGACGGAATCCTTATATATATATATCGCCGTTTCAGCTGAGACTAGTTGAGGTACAATAGAAAGTCTGTGAACTACAACGCGAGTTCTGCTTGAGCTACAGGGCAGGGCTCCATGCTTTATTTCTGGCCAAGAGAACGTGACACATATTTCACTGAGTGGCTGTCTGCTTTCATTTAGGCAACAATAATTGGAGCTTCCAAAAATAAAACGTGCGGCCATATATTCTGCCTGCTGTTTATATCTGTCCAACAGCTGGTCATTTATTGTTTCACAAGCTGCTTCAGCTGTTGCCTGAACTGTAGAGGGTGAATGAAGAGAAAAATTTGATAGAGATATTTTATAGTAGTAGAATAGTGGCATCATCACTGTAGTTGTACGGTTTCTGTGAAGCAACTCACTGTTAAGTCCTTTAAGTTCACCATAATTCCTTGCCTTTCTTCATGCGAGGCTCAGGGTATCCTGTTTACATACCTCAGGCCTGCACATGAAAGCGGGCGGCTACAGCAACCCCCGACCAGACATGTTGGAAAACTGCTCGCACAGGCCTGCCATGCCCTCAGACCAAAAGCAGCAAAACAATGGCATGGTTGTATAATCGCAACACAATCACTGGGAGAGCTTTTGTCCCGTACAGGATCGAGGTGCCACCAAGGGTTGGGAAGGGGGTAAATGGGAGGTATATGCACCTGTTTTAGAGAATGAAGCCAAAATTGTATTAGAGCTGCTGGAAAGGCAGGGGGTATAGTTCCTACTAATTGCATATAGAGGTGCATAAAGAAATGGGAATCTGATGCGTTAGGTTTAGATTCTACTTGATGAAACTAAAGCCGAAAGATATGCAAAGATGGTTCACTCACATTACTATGAATGGGGTAAATTGTAATGCTCAGTATGACCATAACAGCAAAGGAAGTCCCAAGTTCCTGTCAGATTTTGGAATGGTCAATCTTTATAGCTTTGAAGAAGGGGTTTGCACAGGTTTGTTTGTCATTACAGCAATTCCTGTCATTTGGCGACCACTGCATGCTTACCCTGTTTCAACAGGACAAATGACATCTCATCATATCCAATCACATATCACGTCCTCTGCTTTTTCTCTGGGTTTTGTTTTCTTCCAGCTTGTGTAACTTCATTGTCTGGTTAACACTGAAACAGTCATAAATGAGGTTGATGTTGTGAAATAATTGCCAATCTTTGCACATGCCCAGTAGCTGGAGCAAACTGGAAATAACATGTTTTAAACGATTAGAACTTAAGCAACAAAAGTATTAGGATAGGTCACTACAATATTTGCTATTGATTAGGATTATGTACTTTAACTACGTTCAGCAAGCCGTTCTTGAGATTTCAGTGTTCTCCTATTCTTTTCGATAGTACTTGGTCTTGGATGAATTGCCCAGAGGGATTGCAAATATGGTCGCAGGATGAACGGAGTTCCCTTGAAAGGCACTCAACTAGTGCATTACCACTGCCAATGGGAAGGGAAAGGGGGACTGCAGTTCCATTATGTTTCTGATTTAAACGGCAATACATGAAAATAGATGCCATTGCAAAGAAACGAAGGTGAATGGGTGCATGAAGAAATGGAAATTTAAAGTGTCTTAAGGTTTATAGTTTTGATTATACTTGATGAAAACTGAACGAGTTAGGCACACTAGCTGCTGTGAAGATGGTCCACGCATGGTGAAGGTGAATGGGCATAATAATGTGAAATGAGGGGATGGTGGTACCTACATGCAGTGGGTTCACACATCAAGTCAAAATGGTTGAATTAGTGTGGTACACATGTTGTTGGAAAGAGCAAAGGAGAAAGGTATTCATAGATGCAATTGAGGTACAAAAGTGCATGCACAGTAGAACTGAGAAACAACCAATATAAAGCTAACAGTTGTGATTCATCTAGACAAGAACTACATTTATACAGCACAACTCTTGTTGGATATGGAGGATGGGAATGTAATTTCTACATGTGGTTGAGTGACATGCAGTTGAGGTACTTATGTGTTTGTAGAAAAAGGCAGAAGAGCAGGAACTTACAGATTTCTAGGAAAATGTGCAACAACTGTAGAAACCTGGAAATTGTAAAGAATTTAGCAGTTCTGATTTAGATTCCACTAGACGATTCCCGTTGACAGTTCTATTGGATTTTTCTTTTGAGATAGTATCACCAAAATCCAAACCAGTTTTCATTTCCCAACCCTGGGTGTATGTTTGCTGCAGTGCAACATGCCATTGACACAATCTTGGTTTTACTGTTTAAATTTCAAATGAGGTCAAGCAGAGTTCTTAAAACCCAAATGTCTGGAGTAAACAAAAAGCACACATGGTTTTTGCTGTCTTGTCTATTGCATGCATGCACACCACAGGACCTGCATGTTGCCTGGTTTGGGGTTTGAAGTTTTGAGGTTATAAGGTGAGGTTTGGGAGAAGGCTTCTGGTTTGGGTTGCTGGTTAATCTCAATTTCTACACAATGACAGAAATGAACAAGCTAATATTTATGTTGTTCTTGAATTGGCATAGGGCCCATGATGTTGACATTTCAGACAGCTCAATTTGCTAGAACATGAAGAATTCTAGATAAGAATGATTGTAGGAAAATGTTTCATCCATAACCGTGCCATTGGTTACCACTTAGAGTGGCACATGTGGTCATGACCTTGTCACCAAGATTTCAACACATATTAAGGTCAGGAGGTACTTATAAAGGCCCTGCAAATTTCAAGTTTGTTTATCAGTACATTTACATACACAGGGACATTTAATGTTAATGAAAACTGGCAAAGGTAAGAATGAACCGATAGGTTGAAAAGGGCATCAGAGGATTTTGTTTCATGCTCTTGAGTGTCTTCCCTAGGTTGTGTTAAGGACGGAGGTTTTTGAGCAACATGCTACACTCTCAAAAATAAACTGTGACTTGAGTGATGCCTTCTCCAAAGGAGCATATTTGTACCCAAAATAGTCCTATTTGCTACTTTAAAGATAAATATTACACCAAAAATGTACATAGTGTATCTTTTGAAAAGTTACTGCCCCAGTGACAATTTTAGTACATTTATGAGTTTAGCAGTCATTAACGTCATACTGTGGTGACAAATTTTTTATGTCAAGTACCACTTACACTCTGAGTTGAAGAAAATTTGTTGTTAAATCTGTATGTCAAATCTGTTTAGCAAGCATTGTACATGGCTTCCTCCATTGTCTATTTAGAACCTACTTGAATTCTTCATTACTCCAAAGAGCAGGAAATGATCAAATTACTAAATTTATCCTACAGAGGCCCCCTGAGTCAGTCAGTGAGTCAAGTGACATGGCTCCAGGGTTTATAAAGGCTACACTGTCTGCCGACTAAGTTAAAAACCATAGGTGGCAGAAAAATCAGCATGCAAAAGGCTTTCCAAGACTCTAGCCACTAATTTAAAGAGGCAAATTCATAACACGGTATTTGTGCAGACCTCTGAAACCTGCAATCAAATCACTTGGCACCAAACAACAGTTTAATTATATGATTTATAAATTTTGCCAAAACTAACTTGAGTCACTATAATTATCATTATAAAAAAACAACAAGAGTGTTTTGTGTTCATTTAGTTTTTGTTCTTCATTTACTTCAAGCAAATGTGTGTGTAGTCCAAAGAAAAGGGAAGTTTTGACAGTCCTGCTGAGAGAGTGGGGACAGAAAGAGAACAACGCCAAGATAACACTCAGGCTGGACAAACACACACATGCTTCCAACAATCACACACACTCCTTCTACTTGTCTTCGGTCACTCATACAAGCACTTATGTACACAAACACCTTTCTCCGCCCACTCAGCCTCTTTGTCTCTGAAGAGAAGGTTCTACCTAGCTTCTTGCTTTCAAAATGTCCACAATTGTTACTTCCACTGGCCCCCTAGATAAACACAGGACGCATACACAAAAATACGAACGGCAGTTCCATGCTGACAGACGGGGCTGGCTTAACCCACTCTCCCTCCCTCCCTTTGGGGGAACAATCCAAGCCCAGCAAAGACACACACACACACACTCCGCCAGACCTTGAGCAGCCCCCTCTTACTGACAGATCTGCAACAGTGCTCTCACGCAAGCCCTGCCTCCCCTGAGACACTTCACTGCCAACAAAAAACACACACATACACACAGAACGTCCTGAGTGTGCTCGCATACACACACTTGAAAATTTCCTGCCCGCATATACAGCTCAGTCTCAGGCACAGACAAGCACATGCAAGGATAAATGCACATCTGAACACATGCATTTGACCAAAAAATACATAAACTGTATGCTAACTTCAAGTACGGAATAGAAAAACAGGCAAACGTGATTGTCGTCCTTAATGCACCTCTGTAAACAGGAAATACAGTCTATCTCTTCCTGTCCACATCGCAGTAAATGTTGAAAATGACGCGAGAGAAAGGGGTGGAAGGCAGCTCGAAAGGAAGAATATAGTGCACCGGGGCGTCCAATGACCTCTCAGGTCCAAGCGGACGGGAAATGGTGTTGGGGTCCAAAGAAAACTGCTCTCACCCACAGGGCTCTTTATCTCTTGACTTACAATGCTGATATTGTTCTTGTTCTCACTTTTTTTTTTCTTCCTTCTCGTTAACACCCCTTACACAAAGTCTCTCTTTTTTGGTTTAGGTTTTAGTGTCATTCATCACTGTCGTCTATCATTGTTGTTTATCCCAATGGAGTAAAAGAATGAATAGATATCAGCCATGGCTTCTGGCATATTGATGAACCAGTGCTCTTTAAGGATTTCCAAATCTTGCAAAAAAAACTGGAATACACTCCCAGGGTCTATGTTGTGTTTTTTTATTGATGGGAAAAATTGAAACTGAAGACTAAATTGGAATCTAAAGGTTTTACCAATCTGTTGCATGTATAGTTGGAGGAAGCAGGTAGGAATAGGGCAGTAATGTGAGAACAGTAAAGTCTTCTTGAGAGTGTGCCAAAGTGCTTGTCACCTCAGATAAACAGACAGTAAAATCTCCATGTCAACCTGTTCTGTAAACTTTCATTCAGAACTGTGGAGACATGGCAGTGACACGTCTGGTAATTTTCCGCTCCCACGATACAAAGGATCACTTCCTGATAAGCTAATGACAAGAGGCTGTAAACAAATAGTTATGGTAGGTGTAAAACACAGATATAGTATGACAAAAACAAAAACAAGACATGACTATTGTTTCATTTCTTAACATATGAAAAGTTCAGGCAGAGACAGTGTGCACTAACAAGTTCAAAGTTCAACAGCACTGCTAATACCCAGCAGTCTCAAAGATACCTTTGTTACAATTATTTACTTATACATCGCTTTAGATTAAAGGAACACTCCGCTTCTTTGGAAATAGGCTCATTTTACAAGTCACTTAAAGTTACGATTTTTAAATCCATTCAGCCAATCATAGGGTCTGAAAAGAGCACTTTTAGCTTAGCATATATCATTGAATTGGATTTTACTTAGGAAAATTATCAAATCTTTTTAATTTTTTTATTTAAAGTTTGACTTTTCTGTAGTTACATTATGTACTAAAACTTGAAAAGTTACTACTTTCTAGGTCAATGCGGCTCATTTCAACCAAACGGAGATGGGCTGAATAAATTCAAATTTTTTTTAACTCAACTGTTTAACTCTAGGTGAGTGATAAAATTAGCCTATTTCCAATAAAGTGACGTGTTCCTTCAAAAGTTACAGATGCTGTCAAACTATAAGCAAGCAAGTAGGCAAATAACCACAGAACTACTAATTCGCCAACAAACTTTCTAATGGAAAATCGACTTTAAACTGGAAACTGTGTTTTGGAACATGCTGGTCCAAGATTTATGTGATGACCTTGGTTGACCAGCCACCATATGGCAAAAACCAGCTTGACTGCCCTAAGCTTATAGTATATGTTTGTTGTCCAATGTGCTTGTACACTATAATGACAAGTTGGATATACAGGAACAAGTTAGCATATTATAAAACTTACAGAACCATTGGAAGGTAAAATATATGCTTTTATTTTGCAATGAAATAGTTTTGTTTCTGCAACTCAAGAGTCACATCCTTATTTCTAAAAAAAGTTGTGTTAAAAAAAAAAGAAGAGAACTTGTGAGCTTCGTCAAAAACAGAGTCTTGACCATATTTCTGGTGTGAGCCAAAGTGGAAGAGTATCAGGAAACATCTTTTTCCTCTTTAAAAGCCAGAGATAATGCTGATCATGCCCCTAAAAGACCTCCCCTTCCTTTCTGATTCACTCTTTGTCTTCCACATCCCATCCTGGTTGCTCTTTCAGTCCCCTTCTCCATGTGGATGCTTGAAGGCGAATGAGGTAAGTCACATGTGCATGCTTAAAATAAGACAAGGAAAAAGGCAACATCTTTGTGATGGAGGGATTACAGACAGATGACTGGAAAGGTAGCATGCAGGTGAGATGAGAAAGAAAAGTTGGGGATTGATGGCTGCAGATGTATGGCAGTCTGCCGTACACACTGTCAAGCATTTCTCCTCAGGCAATTTGGAGGAAAAAAAAAAGTCAACAGAGAGACAAAAAAAAAAAAAATCATCCACAGTGCTGCAGAAATCCAGCTACACTGTACACCTCAAAGCTAGCACTGTACTGTTAGCACTAGTTTCCTATGCAAATGAAGATTGCTCAAAGACTTTTGCTCTCTCACCTTCTCTTTCTGAACAAAGAATACTTCCTGTGTACACAGAGGAAATTAAGCAACACGTTTAACAGGTTTCCCCTGGTTAAGATGCCAAGTGATCAAACTGTGCACGTTCCAACACATGTGTAAGCACATCAAAGATCAGGATTAAAAAAAAAAAAAAATCTAAAAATCTGTCAGGGCAACAGCCTCAGGTTATCACGGCATAAAAACCCCCCAACTTTCCAGAGATTCACTACATGAAAGTGCTGTGCTTACAAAGTTCGAAGCATGCTAGCCTTATGCAAATGAATTTCTTTTTTCTAACTGTAGAAATATATTATAATTACACTGAATATAAAAATGCCATTTTAAAGAAAGAAACCTATAACCCCCCTTTCAAAAGGTAATGTGGCACAGTACTTGCAAAAATATCATAGTAGACGCCCAAAACACCACTGTATTGGAATATTTAAACAACCAGAGTGGAGCCATAGTACTTTTTTGTTAGTAAAAGATCCTTTACAAGAAAATTCTGTAGTAATGCCAAGGTATTTTGGTACGTACCAATGTAGTGCCATGGTGTTCTTGGGATGTAAAACAGTACTTTGGAAGTACTACTGTTTGTCAAAAGTGTCATGTAATTAACAAGGTATCATTTTCAAGACAAAATTATTGGTACTCTAATGTTTTTGTTTGTATGTGTATGTAAGAAAGGAAAGCAATAGCATGGCATTTTGGTCATGTATAGTACCATCATGGTGTTCTAGGGAAGTACCATTACCACAGTACCACAAGTACCACAGATTATTATATAAAGAAACAAATATCGCAAGTAATGTCGAAAACCTATTGAAGGTAAGTTTAAAATTATTAACCTAAAATCATAACGGCTAATGCTTACACTGTCTCTATGGGAGTATGCAGGATGGAGACCAAAAAGGCACTATGCTATTAGCTAAGTTACTGTTATGGGTTTTCCTATGGTAAATAATACAGACATTTTCATCTCCACCATAGTAAGAAAATCTCCGGTATGAAGTTCCTTCAACTAAAACAATAAACTATATGTCTAACATGGTACTTACATGATAATTAAAAAATAACAAATCTTACAACAACTATTAGATCATAGTTTACCATGTATGGTTACTATGGTACACTTTCATAGGCTTGTGGGTTAGCCGTTTCCTGTTCTGTTAGAATTTCAGTTAACAAAAATGACTGACATCTTAAAGATGACTCATGATTTTTCTTTCCCCCACCTCACCTCAATCCAGCCACTTCCTTACTAACCCTGGCTCACATCTTCTGGAGCTGGCCCAAATCTGCTATGTGGCGTCGTGTTTTAGCGGGAACAAAAATCATGAAAATCACAGCATGAGGTGAGGAGTAGCCGCAAGCCAGCAAAGCGCTTAGCCGCTAACATCTGGTGGCAGATCTACGTTGACTCTCATGCCCAGTGATTCATAAGTCTCATATGCACTATGAAGAAAACAAGCTGTTTGGTGCAGTGCACAACATACTGTACCACACTTGTGAAATGACTGCTCTGGGTCTGCATGATACAGTCAGTGTGAAGAGTGCTACAACCTGGAATTACGAGATTACTCATCACTGCTTGCACATTAATCACTTCAGAGAGATGTCAAGGAACAGTGCTATCAAAAGTTAGTTTGAAAAGTTGCTAAAACTTTCTTAAATTATAGCTAAATTTGTAAGTTGGTTCTAACTACAAAAACTATAATCATGACAGCCCTATCATAAAATATTTCCCAGTCGATTCCTCCCTTTCCGCCTTGTATATTCTTGCTCACTGCAACACACATTATTTCCTTTATTTCCAGTGACTACAAAGATCTTATGGTACCTCTTTTCCTAACCTTCTTTCTCAAAAAGTGAGGAAGAAGTTATGCTGGCTCTTTATCATTCTTGGGCCTGTCTCCACTTGAGTAGCCAAGTTCTGTGTTTTGACTGTGATGATCTTAAAAGCTCCGTCTTGTGTTGCTGATAGGCATGCTTGTTGATGCTATCGCCACCTCAAGTGTGGGGGAACACTGCAGCGCTTGTTGTTTTCGTGTTATGAGCCCCTCTGAATTAGCACTGCAGCTTTACTATTTCTCATTTTTAGTGGGTGTAAAAACAGCCTTTCAACCACGTGGTTGTCACTTGCCATGCAGACAAAAAAAAAATTGCTAAATATATTTGCGAGTCATGCTTTAGAAAATATGGGTATCTTACCAATGGGCCACAAAGAAAGATGCTGTAAATTAGAATGATGAAATAGCTGGTTTAATATCAGTGGGCGACCTGGTTTGTATAGGTGTGCTACTGGGTAACAGAGGTTACGTGTGCCAGGATATAAATAGAGACTGCATCACCTGAATGAGAATTACCTTAGGCAACACGGCTACAAAGAGCCTTATTATGATGGTATTTTAAATGAGTGTCTCAGGAACATAGCAATGTCACGGAGTTGTGCATGTGTGTGTGTGTGTTTCTCAATAAGTGGTAGAAAGGTTAAACAAAGTTAGCTGGTGGGAAAAAGGTAAAAAAAGAGCTAGGTACCTTAGCAATGCCATATACAAACAAAGCTACAAGAAACCCATTAGCCTTGCAGTAGACCTATTTAAAAAATATAAGCACTTGTCAACTAGAATACTAGGATAATTTGTCTTGTGTACTTGACTACTTGGTTTGAAAGAGTGGTATCATGATCCCCTAACCTGATTTCACCAAGTAGGACATGTTTCTGGATTAACATCCATGTTGATCCTGGAACAACATTCCAATGCATTAAGCCATATGTTTACAGTTTACGTTTAGTTTAGGTTTACGGTTAGGTTTATGCTATTATTCTATTTATTAACTATTGTTCCCTTCTGATTTCGGGAATAATTTACAGTTATGTTGGGTTTAGGAGTAGGCAATAGGTATGGATTACATTTTTGGACAAAAATGATGTTCCAGAATCAACATAGATGTTAATCCAGGATCGCAACATACTTGTTGTTGTTGAGACTGGACTCAAAGAAAGCTATGAACTAAGTGCGTGTTAAATCTGGCTTCCGCTGATGAGACTGCAAACTATTTTCTTTGGTAATTTTTTTAAAATTACATCCTTGACTTCTGGTCTTTGTCCATCTGACCATGTCTTTGGGTTTAACTGTTATTCCACTCCAGTTTCATGGTGCATCTCTATGTACGGAATCCTGATTCATGTATCCCCAATATTTTCCTAGTGTGGTTTGTAGGATAAATTCATGAGAAGAATATATTACAGAAGTTATATCTGGCCTGTAGTCCTGCAAAACAAGATAAATACATTTGCCTCTTGAATTAGTACATCAAAGTAACAGAACAAGCTCAAAATTGAGGCCCCTGCTGGGATTGTTGTTCTGTGGCAAGACTGATGACTAAACATTCACATCAAAGGGTAAAAAAAAGACCAACAAAAGCACGCTCTTACATTCAAAGACGCAGCAGGTCAGGTCATCCGGCATTAAAAAAAAAAAAAAAAAAAAAAAAGGACAATTTTTTTTTGTGCAGATGAAGCCAGGGAGTGAGAAAAGCTCTAGTCTTTCCTCTCTCTGTTCTTGCTTTCCAAAACCGTTGGTGTTAGTCTCCACTGACTCATGCCAACACAAATATTGATGTTCTGAATCCATCTGTCTTGTCTCCCACCGACAAAAGAAAGGGTAAGTGAACTCTTCTGACCAAGGACAATAGGAGACAGAAAACAAATAAAAGAGGGAGAACAAAAATTTGAACAATACAATAAAGTAAGTTGCTTTTATGGTTATAAAAAAAATTTAAACGGGTGTTAGCCCAGGAGGTCCATCTAAAGTTGACAAGTCTCTGGAATATTGAAGTTTCTTGGTTACTCTCCCATTCCATCAGTCATACACAGGGAATGAAGGAAAACAGAAACCAAAGTTTTGACAACTCTTTTCACTTCCTTAAACAAACAAAAAAAAAACCATTCAGCACTTCACAATAAAAAAAAGAGGTTAACGATGTACTTTTTAGCCGGACCACAAGCTGTCTTCAGTCTATACTTGCAATTGGAAAGAAACAATTCCTTAAAGGCTGTTTAATAAAAATAGGACTGAGTTTAAAGACTAACCTGAATGAGTAATCAAATGACTCTTTGCTGCTCAACATCAACCAACAATCTGTCCAAGCAATGCCAAGGATTACACAGGATGTAGCTTCCTGTCCCACAGAAATCCCTTAATTGGCCAATCAGGGCACAAAAGAAAGAGTGCATTGAGGAATGATGAGGAAATTAGTGATTTGACACCATGTTCTAAAGAATACAACATTTTTTTAAAAAGTGCAACACTTGTGGCCTTGTAGAAGTCTGACACACACAATCAGTGCAGATTGTGAAATCTGAAGGGTGCAAATCTTAAAGATTATACATATCTTTGCAGAAAAGCTAATGGAATAAACCCCCTAAGGCAAGGATGGGCAAAGTCGGTCCTGGAAGGCCGGTGTCATGCAGAGTTTAGATCTAACCCTAATCAAACACACCTGCTTGATCAGCTTGTTCAAGTATGTTTGATTAGAGTTGGAGCAAAATTCTGCAGGACACTGGCTCTCCAGGACAGACTTTGCCCATCCCTGACATAAAGTGTTTAACCACCTAAGGGGGTTAAGTTCAGCTTCTTCTACTGGAGGTCTCCATTACCTGCAGCGCCCCCATAGCGTGCAGGAGTGCCTCAGGGTTTGGAGCACTAACCCTTTCCTCCCTCAGCCCTACCACCCTCACCTGCCATCTATTTACCGTCAAGAATGTGGTGATCTCTGCTTAGATAAGATGCAGAAAATGCCATGCAGAAAAAAAGGGGGGGGG
>CAIGQW010031024.1:1066766-1081239 GCA_903798125.1 Danio choprae
AGAGAGAGAGAGAGAGAGAGAGAGAGAGAGAGAGAGAGAGAGAGAGAGAGAGAGAGAGAGAGAGAGAGAGAGAGAGAGAGAGAGAGAGAGAGAGAGAGAGAGAGAGAGAGAGAGAGAGAGAGAGAGAGAGAGAGAGCGATTGACAGAAATGTGCAGCAAGAACAAGGGTGAGGCTAAAAGCTACAGAGCTTTTTGAACAGAGTAAAAGCATAGAAACTTGTTTAAACAATACATTGGCAAAGATGAAGAGCAGGAAGAAAGTGTGGAACAATGAACTTTTCTTAGCAGGAATCTTTCAGTCTGTCTTTCTTTCTGTCATACTCGGTGCTGCAACAGTAGTTTTGAAGCCAACAATTAATCTCTTAGGTCAAAATCAAGCTAGGCCAATGACACACCACATTACACTTCAGACAACGGTCGTTCTATGTAGCGACTCCTCCAGACCTGACCCTCATCAATACACAACAATGCCCCGGCTCTAGTGCATGCTGGGAACACAGCACACACAATGTCCCACTTGTGCATCTCATCGTGGGACTGAATCTTGTGGTTTTTCTCAGTCCAGCCTTCTAGATCCTTCCATCTCCCTCTGTCTCTGCGGCCTTGGATGTTAGGAGGATGCCAACAGAAGATCTATTCTCTGTAAAAGCGGTGTCTGACCTGCTAGAAGCCAGACGGAGAGGAATCTGTAGCCCTGGGCACGCCTCTATCTGCGTTTCACAGCTAGTGACGAAAATAGACAAGCTGATAAGGAGTTACTGTATTCATATCTTTGATCCAATTAATGCTCTCGCAGAGGGATTGAAAATAGCTTGGGTTGGGCAAAATCAAGCCCCTCTGTACTACAGCACAATTGCTAGAGAGTTCTCAAGATGTTATTTACTGATTCTACAGTAATTTACAGAATATGCTGGATCTTTCCCCCACTGTAAAAAACCAATAAGTTGCCCTTTCTTTAAAAAGGGAGTGAACACATTGCCATAAAATTAAGTAAATTAACTATGTGCATAATTATAAAAAAATCAAGTCAACTTAAGTTGCCAGTTACAACAGGTTTACTCACTTTGGTTTAAAGTAACTAATCACTTTTTATGCTGGGTTCACACCATACGTGGGATGTTTTTCACCTCAAGCAAATTGAATTATTTGAACTTGAAGATGCAATTGTGGCAAATTCCATGCGTTCGCGGCAAACACATTGTGCATTCCACATCATTCATGCCGCTGATGGAAATTCACCTACTTTCGACCATTTGAATAGACTTTGTATGTAATCTACTTGTGTGAATACTTAATTCCGCGTTTGCTGTGAACTCAGCAGTACAGTGCTCTCCCTAGGCCAATGTACATTTTGTTAATGAAGCAACATAGACAGTACTTAACCAGGTGGCAGGAGGCTGAAAACAACAGTGCAATCACGGAAAGACAGACTTTGCGATGAAGGAAATGGGGCATCTGTCTAGCACCTCTGTTGGATACGTCTGACTGATCCACCCAGAGCTTCCCTTCTTCCTGTCATCATATTTGTTACACATCTTTCTTGCTAAAAGAACCTGTGATTTTTTTTAAACGTTGTGTTTCCTGTCTGTAGCAGTTAAATTAAGCTGCGTATATTGCAACTTTGTCTACTTGTAGGGCCTCATGCCACCCTCGTTTCTCAGCTTCACACTTGTGGTTACTAGGGAAGTTGCACACAAACAAACGCATAGAGGCATGCTTTATTTTGATCTTTTTGGTCTCTAGTCTTTCAAGAGTGACAAGTGCTCTGTGCAGCTGTGAATCTTGTGGGCAGGTTGAAAATAACCTCTCTTCTTTTGGACTGTCTGCTATCACGCGTCGCTCTCTTTTCCTGTACAGTCTCAGTCTACTCTTCCCCCAAATGCCTCTTTCTAATTGCTGCTATTTTTGTAGAACAATAAAAGGAAGCTTAGCTGGGGGCAGCAGCCTGGCACATTTTGGGGCTCTGTTGAGCCTTTGGTGGTCTGTTTGTTTTGAGGGCAGATTTTAAATGAAAATGTAAGGGTGGCGGAGAAAAAGGGAAAGACTTGATGAGTTTCCTTTTAGAGGAAAAGGAAGTTTGAGTCTGGAAGTGAAATGATGACAGGTTAGAGACTTTTCATATGACATAGTCATGACCTTCTGTCCAGCAAAAACATATTTCTAACAATTCCTCAGAACTCATTTTGTTGCTCGAACATCAAAGTTCTCTGCCAAATGTCTTTTTGCATGTTTGTTCGGAGGGCTCAGCGTGACAGAACAAGGTGGGGAGAGCAGAATGGTGCCAGGAGCTCCATGTTGTCTGATTCAGCACTCTCCATGCCAAACCTTGCCTGTTTGTCTTCCTTACCCTCAGATGGTGCTAAGATGACTTCCAACATATTTTCCATAAAGTCCTTCGTCTTTTCACAATGGAATTCTCTGCTTGCACTGCATAGCTGCCACACTTGCTCAGCAAAGTGTTCACAAGAGGACACATGCTTGCTGTCACTATCATGTTAAAAAAATGCTAGATAACAGAGTCTAAGATAAAGAACACTGAACTGAGAATGGAAAGGAGAATAAAGGTCAATGTGGACAAGTCTATTTAAACAATTAGACTCTTTTGAAAATTACAGACACTATTAATGGTTACCTTAGCAAAATGTAATACTACTCTACATCCAGATACTGTGAGCTAAAATTTAACACAAAGTTCACATAGAGACCGATGGGCAAAGTCCATGTCTTGTCATTTTATAATCATCTAGAAATGATAGCAGCAGACAATGTCAACAATGTCCTCTAGTCTATTTTCATCTGTGTTCGTGTTTAGTGAAGACAAAGAAAAGATCTACATGTATCTTCCCCTCAATATCATTCTTAGAAACTTGATTAATTTGAGATGTTTCTACGTCACTCCTTACAAGGTGATGTTGAGATGTTTTTGTGAGCCTTTTCTAAACACACACAAACAAGTATTTTTTTTGTGGCTGAAGATCTGAAGCTCTCAGAGAAACTGATCCAACTCACAAACGTCCTTTTGATTTACTTACAATATACCTTTCAGCCAGAAAAAAACAAAATGAAAGTGAAACCACGTCTGATTCATTATGGCAAGTTTGTTAAAGCGATAGTTCACCCCAAAATGAAAATTCAATGAAGAATCTCATAAAGATTTAAAGCCACATGACGTAATTTTCTTTTTTTGGAAGAACTATTACTTTTAGGCAATTTAAGGACCCTAAAACAGACTAGCATGTGATTTTCCATGTAAATAATAAACATGTCAGCTGAAGCTCACAAGTCATCATTCATGTGACATGAACCTTCTGGTAAATTTTGGAATCAAATTAGCATTTTGTTCAAGATGACAAGGTAAAATACCATTAGGACTAAGTGAATCATTATTCTGAGAACCGTTTTCAGTTTTAGGCATCTTGAAAACCATCAATCATGGTTTCCCTAAAGCCACATCCTCTGCCTTTAAAGGAATAGTTCACCCAAAAAGTGACAAATCTTTCATAATTTACTCAACCTACATGTGTTTCAAACCAATATGAGTTTTTTTTCTTCCGTTGAACACAAAAGATGACATTTTGAAGAATGCATTTGCTTTTCCTACAATAAAATGTAATAGTTACAAGTTTTCAGCTTTCTTCAAAGGAACTTCTTTTAAAAGAGTGAACTTACATTTTTGGGTGAACTATCCCTTTAATATGAGAGAAAGGGCCAAGCACTGCAACCGTGAACATAAGAACATGTATCGATTTAGCTAAAATTCCCCAAAAATCTTATGTGGTAACACAAGTTTCAATCATGCTTTTGACATCTCCTGATTCTGTTCCTCATTCTCTACATCATTTCCTGTCCTTTCTTCACTCTGTGTTAGTGAGACATAACTTGTTTTGCTTCAAGAACAAGATTTGCTCCAAAATACATAATCTTTTGCTGATTACAAATTGACTTTAAAGGTAGTTTTGTTACATTACAATGAACAAGACTTTATAAGATTAACATAAGATTAATTGTAATCTTATGTAACTGCTGGAATAAAAAATAAATAAAAAAAACAATCAGAAAGAGCAGGATATAAGATAAAATAAAAGTTGTAATCTCACCATTGAAGAAGCTTTTGACTTTCAGGTATCCAACACTGAGTCGAAGCACTGACAGTTTGTCCAATCGTGCACGGACGTCTTCTGAGAAGGGTAGGAGGTTGGTCAGTTTGTCCAATTCGCTGTTCAGCCGGTCTCTGTGCCGCTTGGACGGGTTGGATTTCACACCATCAGGTGGTGGTGGTTTGGGTCTGGAGGAAAAGAAGAGAAAAATTGGCTTAGTCTGCTTGTTATGGACCATAGTGCCACTTTTGACAGCTGCAAGTCTAGTGGTGTCTTGTTGTTATATGTATCTTAAAGAACAAAAGTGACCTTAAAGTCTGTGAGAAAATCTAAATTAACAATATTTAAATTGCTAGTGCACGTTGTAATTCTTTAGGTGAACAATTAATCTGTGTTAGATTACGCTAATCCACTGAATTTTTTGTTTTAGTCATCTTCAATCAAATTCTTAGCATTTTCCTCCGCGTTTAGAGTGTCGGTGATTCTGTGATGTCAGTTTGACAGCTTCGCCGCAATATTCTTAACTCTTACCATTAGTTTGCTATGAGGAAATGATGTGCAAAAAGAAAGCCAGTAGTTTAGTAGTAAGTACATCAGCATACTGAAATAAAAGTCTCAGCAACTTGTGGCTCACGTGGACTTTAATGTTTGGAAATGCTCAAAAATAAGCATTGGGGAAGAAGAGAGACCACAAAGAATGGGTGTCTAGGTATAATTCACAAAAACATAAACAATCCAGAACTGTCTTATCATTTGGCACAAATCAGCCTTTAAATATGTATAAATAGGGGTTTCTAAAGAGCTTTTAGACTGTGTGATAGGTGAACATTTCTTAGATAATCAATTCCATGTTTTGGAGAGTTGATAAACAAAACAATTTTTTTTGGATTCCTGGACAATATTTCATGCCGTGTTCAGACTACACAATATCAAGCTGATTTGACGCTGGATGTTGATTTGTAAGCAACAATGGGTATCAGAATAATTAAGTGATATGATAAATATTATGTTGTAGTACAGTACGTGTTCTCAACTTCACAACTAAAATACTTGCAAGAGTATTTATTTACTTATTTTTGGCTCTCCTTGACGTCTGAGACAGAACATGGTAAAACTACAAAGAATATTGGTACTGTGCAATAAAGGAAAGGTATTTGGAGCAAGGACAACAATAATATTGCCTTTATGATGTTTACTTAAAGTTTACGTTTGTTCCAGGAAGTCAGTCACTAGATCCGCCTTCTTGATGACATCACGCATGTCATTAAAGGGATAGTTCACCCAAAATTGAAAATTTTGTTATCATTTACTCATCCTTTACATGTTTCAAACCTTTTTGAGTTTCTTTCCTCTATTCTACACCAAAGAAGACATTTTGACGAAAGCCGGAAACCACTGACTTCCATAGTATTTATTTTTCCTACTATGGAAGTTAATGGTTATCAGTTTTTTTTTTTTTTTTCAAAACATCTTCTCTTGTGTTCAACGGAAGAAAGAATCTCATAAAGGTTTGGAACCACTTGAGGGCGAGTAAATAGTGAGTGAATGTTCAATTTCGGGTGAACCATGCCTTTAAAGATGGCAAGTGATGACTGGTCAGGAAGCAAAGTGTAAGTCAGACATGTTTTTTGGACATGACGAGACAAGAATTTAAAAGTCAAAATCCCATAATCTGACACAGTGACTAATATAACAGACAAAAAAAAAAAAAAAAAACTCCTTTAGAAAGCTGGCTGGTAAAATGCTAAATGTTTAGCCAATAAAAGCTTTTTCTTCTGTTTTATTGTGAACACTGAAATCACAAGGCAGACCATATAACGTTTGGGTTTCACGGTATGTCATGCTTGGAAGCTTGGAGTAATGATTTATAAGCTTTGAATTGAATCAGCCTTTTCTCCTGCGTGTTTGTGGCCTTACATAGTTCTTTGAAAGGACCTTGCTAATCATAGCTCAGTTTCGGCCAACACTTCAGCCAACTAAATAGCTGCTTTTAGGGTTTCTGTTAATGCTTTACATGAAATCATCAAGATTTTTAGTTTGAACCTTTTATAAAATCAAATCAGAAGCATTTTACTGTTAAAACATTGGTGCGTCTTGTTTTAAAGGTGCCATAAATGGCTTTGAAATTAGCATTTTTTTATTCGATGTTCGACGTAATCTGAAAAACCCCCCTCTTACTCCCCTTTTAAAAAAAGCAGCCAAAGGCGTTTTGTTTTATAACAGCTCTGCCAGTAAGAGTGGTTGAGCTTAAGCTCATCAAATAAAAAGCAAATGAGAAGGTGGCGGGGCATGTAAGACACTAGAGAGCATTTGATTGGTCAAGATTTGATGAGAAACTAAAGTGACGTGAAAATAAACGTTGATCAATTTAGGTGGAATTGACAAACTGCAAACTTTACATGTTTGTATTGGTTTTATATCTTCTAAATGTGAATTTTGTCATTGTTTTGTACCACACTAGCTTATATATATACTTGAAGACTAACATACTGATCCTAACATCTTAAAATAAAAAACGTTGTTTTAATTTCACTGGACCCTTAAAAGCCCTTATCTAAGGTTGAGGATGCTTACTGGAATCGCGGCCATCAAAACTATGACTGTAACTCAACCTCGAACGGCCTTTTCATTGCCTGCGAGCCAAGAAGACTAGGAGCGGTAACTCTAGCCATTCGAGCCGGACCCTAATTATGTTTTCCCAGAAAGAAAGTAAAACTAAACTCGGAAAAAAAGAGCCTGCAGGGACAAAAGAGTGCGTTCAGCCCCTTCCTTCCCTTTTGGCCCTGCGCTCCAGCTCTTTTAAGTGACACAGAGGGCCTTGTTATTGTTGGCGCTACATTGACTCACCCATCATTTAATTTCTCGGGAGATTCTGTTAATCTGAATGCCATTTATTGGTAATCGCTGAGCTAGATGTGTCAATGTACAGACTGAATTAAAAATGAACTTCATCCTTCAGCCTGGTCGAAAAGTGTTTATCTACATTTAAGGTGTGTTTTTTTTATTGACTTAACTGGTCTGTATGCTTGTCTAATCGTGGAAAACGCATGCTCAACTAATTTTTTCAGAATTATTATTCCTTGTAACAATTTTATATTCTATTAATAATAAAAACATATATATATATATTTTACATTTTGTAATTTTGTTTTGTGATGAACGCTGGTTTTTCTTTTCATGCACACGAAAAATGTACAAATAAAAAATGTAACATTTTAAAAAGGTGTGCATTTTCCCTGTACACATTTATCAGTTCATATTTTTTAAAGATTTATAAAAAAAAATATTAATAAATAATAATAGTAAAAATATTATTTCTAATTAAAATCCAATATATGCTTATTAAATATAAAATACATACATCAAATTGAGTATGTTTTTGGTTTTGCAGCAACTGTAAAATAAAATAAACATACAATAATCAAAACAAATTAATGTCTACAAAACCTAATAAAACGTTCTTTACATAAAACCAAAGAACATTAAAAATACCCTATATTTAGACCCTTTAATATAGATTTTCGTATACAAGACAAATTAATAATAATAATAATAATAATAACAATAATAAAAATAAAAACTAAAGCAAAAAAAAGAAAGCTAAAGTAAAGCAAACAATGATTATTTTTTAAGTGAAAATGTCTCCAGAGAGAGTAAATATATTCCTGGGTCATGCCTTTAGCAGTTTAGCAGAATAAAAAACACATGGAGGCAATAAAGCAAGGTCACAGAGGTCTTTGTGGGTCTGTCGTGATGGTCAACTTA
Source organism: Danio choprae (assembly GCA_903798125.1). Lineage (NCBI taxonomy): Eukaryota > Metazoa > Chordata > Actinopteri > Cypriniformes > Danionidae > Danio > Danio choprae. The sequence goes on from CAIGQW010031024.1 coordinate 1,074,629, forward strand.
TTTATTAAAGCCCGCTCTCACAGCAAACGTGCCATCAGTGCCCAACTATTGGTGCCTAACAATTACTTTTTTCTTTTCATGGTCACTTTGCTCTAGTGGCCCATTACCTATTATTATTGGTTTATAAAGTCTTGAATGAACATCAGCATTTCTCCTAGAATATATATCAGATCTAGTGATTTAAGTTTATATTTTTTGATTGACGAGGTTGGATTTTTTGGTTTATGATACTGAAGACATCACTCCTGGGACATCTGACATCTCTCATTCTTTCGTCTGTCCTCTTGTGTAAAAGTGTTTCGAGCCAATCACACGAGGTATGACATCATGACTGTTTTCCTCCAGCAGGTCCCAACACGCAGCAGGGTTTCTCATGCCGACTTCTACACAATACACCGAGGACCATCTGAAGACTCGTCTCTTTGTTCACCCAGTGTCTTGTTTGGTTTTAACGCACATTTCTTGGGCACATTTTCTCGCTCTGGTTCTCCATACAAACAGATCTTTCTTTTCCCTCTGTTTCCTTTCAAAGTTGGCACTCGGCCTGTAAAGCCAACCATTGGAAAGCCAGTTTCAAAATGTTTGCAGCCATTCTTGCACAACAGCTTTTTTTCCCCCTCTCTGTCTGCATGAACTGCCTTGCTCAAAAGGTTTACTGAGGACAACGACAAGGAACAATCTGAAGATGTTTGGCAATCTAGCTTGAGAAAAAATGTACTACAAATCCCAAGGTGCATTCCTGCAAATCTTATTTACGACATCCTTCTTTTTTTGCCATTGTTGATTATGCACACTAGTTAAAGATGTAGACCAACTTCTTATGCTTTATCATGAAAATCTAAGATTCCACTAAGATTCAAAAGTTTAAAAAGTTCACAAATAATTTCTAGCGTTGCACAACAGGTTGAAATATCAATGACGGAAGTAGAGTACAAGTGAGGAAAATGTCAACAGCGAATAAGGGGCACAACACAATGACGTTTTCAGCCAAATACGGGAAAACCGTTTATACTTTTTACCCGTTCGTTTACACGACAGTGCCATTTGTGGACTGAAAATACATACATTTGGATTTCAAAGTGGAACTGTTTTTTGTGTGTGTGTGTTTGTCCATGTAAACACTCAAAAGCAAATGAAAGAAAACCTTCAAAATGCATAGTACATGCTTAGGGAGGTGTGGATTAAAGGCAAGCGCAAACAAACATGCAACAATAGCGGAGTGTGCGGTAGTGTTGTTTTCAGGCAATGTTTGGATTTACTTCAAATTACAACCACCTTACACACATGGGCAATTTACATAAAAGCAATGACGTCCCACACATGCATAGTACACGCTTAGGGAGGTGTGGATTAAAGGCAAGCGCAAACAAACATTCAACAATAGCGGAGTGTGCGGTAGTGTTGTTTTCAGGCAATGTTTGGATTTACTTCAAATTACAACCACCTTACACACGTGGTCAATTATACATAGACCTGAGCGTTGAGCCGCCAACGGTGCATCATCACTTCCCTTTAGGTAGTTTACTAAAAGGTGTCGGCACCAAATATTGACCTGGTACATGTTATACTGCATCGTTTTTGAGGGTGTGTAAATGTGGATCTCTTGAAAACATTGTTGCGTAGGCCTGAACTTAGAGCTGGGCGATATGGCAAAAATGCAATCTCAATTATTTTTTTCTATATTGAACGATAACAATATAAATTTCAATACAAGTTTTTAATGCTTACACTTTTAAGAGTATCCCAACCATGACTGAAGGCTGATACTGCTGGCGGGAAAGTGAACTGTTGGCGGGAAAGTGAAACAAGCGCGATTAACAATACTGGGTGACGCAGCATGACCTATTTTTCGGCCAATAATTTTCAGCAGGCAAATTTTGGTGAATCTCTAATATCAACACAATTATAGATTCCTGTTATTGCATATTTCTGATGTGTGATTGGCAAAAATGTCCAGAGCTTATCATTGTTACCAACAGAGTTTATCGCGATTCGATATGATTGTTTATTGGCCCAGCCCTACGTGAACCTTTTCAAAATGCAAGGATGTAATGGCTACATCATTGTCATGAAAATGTAGTCTACAAATCAGAATATCTGAAGAGGTTTTAAATCATAGATAGTGTTTTAAAGTCTAAATATCTGCACAATGACTTTCTTTTTTAAATCCTGAATTAACCTAGACTTAAATAAATCCTAGACTTAAAAAATATCCTAAATATATCTATAGTATGATTCCTAAATAAGAAAAAAAAGATAAATAATTCTAATGAAACATAAAAACACTTAAGGGAAATTTTCTATTGAAAGAAATATTGTTATTGCAAAATCTCATCAACAATATCATGCGTATCAAAGTCCTAATCTGCATCAATTTATAAAAAGTAATTTTATACAAATACAAAGAATATTAAAATGCAAGCAAATTTCTACTTTAATGTTTCAAATAACTGAAAATTAAATGTCAAAAGATGGGTGAAATACCATTCCATAAATAGATATATTTGTGTCAAAACCTGTATTTATTATAATGCACAAATTTTGTAATAATTTTACAGATTAAAGCCTTCTTGCTGAACTGCAGATTAAAGAACAATGGGTATTCATCCAAAATTGCATTTAATTATATGCACCATGATCCTTAAATAATGTCTTTTAATGTCATCAAATGATTTTTGACCCAAGTATGCCAAACAGGATTTTTTGGTAATGTCATCTGTAGATCTTGGTAAAAATGTCTAATAAACATCATCCATTTTTACTGTAATTTACAGAAAACACCCACTAAAATGGCATTCGGTGTAACGATAGTTTGTTGTTTGTATCCCTGTAAACCCCAAAAGTTGACCAAAAGTTAAAACTAATAATTAAACTAATATTTAGATAAATTGTTTTTGAAGATCATGGAAATATAAACGGAGTCAACCATGTGTCCAAACTTTTCATTGTAGTGTTTTTAATACAAATCTCATGCCCTTCCCCCTTTATCAAACTCCTTTTGCACGAAAACATGAAAACAGATCTGAGATCAGAAAAAAAAGAAGAAGAAAAAACCCAAATTCAGCCAACAGCGGTTGTTTTCCACCCGATAACCTCAGCTGAAGCTCAGCCACATCTGGTTTGGATCAAAAACTCAAGTTGTGGGGAAAAAAAGGAACAGAACTAAAATTGGCTCCAATGGCACACATTCAGTGGATCTAACTGCAACTGAAAGTCTGCCTATAATTATACTGTACATTAGATTTTCAGCCATTTTTGTTTCCTACTGATTCCCAATTGCAATTGGGAATGTTAATATCTCCAGTAAGCAGCATCTCTTTAAATGTCAATAGAGCAAAAAATGCTGTTAACAGTTGGTTTCTTTGAATCCCTTTTAGTGAATCACTTTTAACTGGTTAATTGGTTCAAACGTATGATTCGGTGATTAATTGGTGCAATTTAAAGGGATCATGAACTGCTTTTTTATGTTGTAATGCTGTCTGGGGACCTCTTATAAAATGTACTGATCAAGATTTATACATAAAAAATAAATATAAAAATAAAAAATAAAAATCAACAATTTAGAATAGCTCCTGTTTTTTGAATGAGATGCTAATGGTCTAATCTGATTCAATGATTTATGCTAAGCTAAGCTAAAAGTGGAAACAATAAAAGTGGAACCATTTAGACCCAGAGACCAGCTGAATTTGCCCTGTACACATTTATGTTGTCATTAAATTAAATTAGCATTAAGCAACATTTTAAATGACTTGTTTACATTATTTCAAATTAAAATCAAATATATTAGCTTATTAAACACATAAATAATACTTAATTACATGTATGCATTTTGTTTTGCAGCAACTGTAAAATGAAATAAACAATATTTAAAATGTACAATAATCAAAACAAATTAATGTCTATAAAACCTAATAAAAATGTCTTTACATAAAAACAAAGAACATTCTTAAAAGACCCTATATTTAGACCTTAAAATATAGATTTTCATATACAACATAATTTAATAATAATAATAATAATAATAATAATAATAAAAGCAATAAACTACAGCTAAAGCAAAACAATTATATTTTTAAGTGAAAATGTTTAATATAAAGTAATATATATTAAATATATTTTCGTATAGTATACCTACAATAACTCCTTTTTTTAACGAGATGCGGTGATTAATTGGTGCAATTTAAAGGGATCATGAACTGCTTTTTTTATGTTGTACTGCTGTCTGGGGACCTCTTATAAAATGTACTGATCAAGATTTATACATAAAAAAATATATAAAAATAAAAAATAAAAATCAACAATTTAGAATAGCTCCTGTTTTTTGAATGAGATGCTAATGGTCTAATCTGATTCAATAATTTATGCTAAGCTAAGCTAAAAGTGCAACCAACCAGACGCGGAGATCAGCTGAATGGATTCAAAGCAGGTAAAACTGTAAAGCTGGTAAAATGAGCCTATTTCCAAAAGAGGAGTGTTCCTTTAAGGTCGATGGGTTCAAACTGAAGTTTTGTCAGCATGTTCGGGACAGTGCCTCAAACATTATCTGACCGAGCAGAGAGACACATCATCAGCATCATTATCAGGTGTCTGCTTTCCTCATACTTTACTCCAGACAAGACTTGTGGGCATTTGAAGTGACGGACAGGCTGAAACTCTAGTCTGCGAGGGAGGGACTTTTCTACCCTGGTGCTGACCCAAATTTCTTTCAGCGTACATCAAAGCCTGGTCTCAATGTACTCGAGCTCTCAAGCCAGAAATACCCTTCTCAAAAAGCACAACGCAGTAAACATGGCTATTCTAAGGCACTTTGTCAAGGGCACAAACGTCCTTATGTCACGGCTGGAGGAGAAACGTCATGTGATCGATAAACAAACCGGCTGAGCTTCATTTACTCATTTCTGTTTTTAAAATGATGATCTAGTTTGTAATTACAGCTGATGACCCTAACGACTTCAACATTTTCGGGCCTATTTTCCAATCTGGTTGTGCTCAAGGGAATAAATTCAGCACAATTAAGAGTGCTAATGGTTTTAAATGTAGATGAATCTTTAACTGCTTGAAAGCACTTTGGTTTTAAATGTGCTATAAATAATTTTTGTATTGTTTTGTGATTAAAGCTTACCTAAAATGGCACAATTTACTGAACAATTACGGTTCTCTTACCGTTTAATCACCTGTATAATGTTTGTTCTTTTGTTGAGCCAAAAGAGGCTTTTAAAATGACTTTAACGTTTCTTGACATGCAATAATAATCAACAGGATGATATTGTCAATGCTTTTTAAAAATCATAGCATTACTATTGTTGCAAGGACTAAAACAATAATGCAAAATGTCATTCTTTTTGGGTCATACATTATACAAATTTCATATTGGGTTAATATTTATTCAAATAGCCACAATACTGTCTATTTTTAACCTCTTCAAAGTTCCTAAAGGAACAATTTTGGTTCCCTCAGACAAGATTTAAGTAAACAGTTTTTCTTTAAATTGCCAAAATAGTGTCTATTTTTAAACTCTTTAAAACAATAAACAGCTCCTAAAAGAACCATTTTGGTTCCCTCAAACAACATTGCAGTGAACAGTTTGAACGTTTTGTATTAATGAGATATTATGCAAAGTTTTTTGGAACAGAACAAAGAAATGTGGATTTTTAAGATTAGTGCCCGAGAAATCCAATTTATTTCATCCCAAATTCTGTTTCATTGTTATAAATAATATTATTTAAATTATTTTTTAATTTCTTTTATTTCTGATGTAATCCTTTTGGTCTGGAAAATAATGACTAAAATACATAATGGATATAATAGTCCAATTAATTGAAATTTCCATCTATCTTTTCACATTGTAAAATTTTTAAGTGTGCAAAAACCAAACTGAATCACTACATAATGTGAAGAAAGAATAAAAAAATCATCTTTACAACTTTTTGTTGTCGTTTTAAAGCATCCATCAGATGCCGGCACTTGCTGCGTTACTTTTCCAAACCATTCAAGTATCATTCTGACTTACTCAACCTGCCATATGAGATTCTGAAAATTTCCAGCTGTCATTCCAACCATCCATCTTTTTGATATTAACCTATTAGTAAAAATATTTGTGAGCTGCCATTCCACACTTTGGTTTCACAAAGATCCCTTTAAAAAAAAAATCAATTGTGCTTTTCCAAACAAAGTCAACCCGCCGATGAGATGCTGAAAACTTCCAGTGGAGGATCCAAGTGTGAGCTTTCAGCAGACGGGTGAGGTTAGCCAGTTCATTACTTGCGCCTCTGTTTTTGTTTTTGCATAGATTAGAAGCGAGGAAATCTTGACAAGGTTCTTTTGGGAGAGAGAGAGAGAGGGAGAGAGAGAGAGAGAGAGAGAGAGGGAGAGGGAGAGGGAGAGGGAGAGGGAGGGAGAGAGAGAGGGAGAGAGAGAGAGAAAGAAAGAAAGAGAGAGACAGAAAGAGAGAAAGCACTTATACTGTTCTACAGCATTCCAACTTCCAGCAATGGCGGTGTGAAGCCCGGAGTCTGGTTACACTCCCTCTCAATGCCCTCTTTGTGTTTTAGGCCTCGCTATCCTACTGGCTCTCTTTAACATCTATCAGCACACTAAAACACACACACACA
>CAIGQW010031024.1:1081639-1121718 GCA_903798125.1 Danio choprae
ATATGGTATTTAATTATTAATTATATTCATATTATGACAACATTTTTCAAAGACAAAAATATTATAATTACTGCATTTAAAAAATTTATTACCCTGACAATATAAAAAAGCTAATTCATAATTTAATAAATAATATGGTCACACTTTATTTTAAGGTTTTAACACTATTAATAAACCAAAATCATTAACTGACACCTTTAGCTCATTAAACTACTAATTTACTGCTCATTAATAGTTATTAAGGTAGTAGTTGGGTTTAAGTATTAGGTAGGATTAGGGAGGTAAAATAAGATAATACTTTATAAGCATTAATAAACAGCCAATATCTTAATAGGCTGGTAATAAGCAGATAATATAACAATAGGCAGGTAGTAAGACAGTATTTAATAATGGGAATTGGTACTTAAACTAAAGTGCTACAGATAAAATTAAATAACATTAATATAAAAATAAATAACAATATTAATAATAATATTTTATTTTTGGCATAACTACAAATATTAAATAGCATTCTGCATTTGACAATCATTATTGCCTGCAACAGTTTTTTTTTATTCTGTGCTAAATATGAAACTCTTTTGTTGGCCTGGATGTATTGTAAACACAATAGTACTGTAATTATCCATTATATTTGCATGCAATATGTGAAACATGAACACTCTAAATGTAAAGTGAGCTAGCTCGAGATAAGGAAAAGGAAAGTCATTGTCTTGAAAGTAAAGCATACACAGTATTGTCCTCAGTGCAACGCATATAAGCATATATAAGCAGCATAAACTGTATTCCAGATCCCCCAAAACGATTCCCTTTTTCCTGACAAGACTATGTGTGAACTCCCGAAAGCAGATCATTAGCAAGCTCCTACACCAACTTAAAAGGCGTGCTTTGGCTTTTCAGCCAGTTCCACCACAGTTGCGTAAGAGTTTGCGTGACTTAAAAATATGTTAATTTGAGGAGGGGGGAGCGGGCGAAAAAAAAAAGTAAAAAGTAAAAAAAAAAACCCTGTGTTCTCATGATGTGAAAAAAAGACTATATCAGATTACAATAACATACTCCCCCCGGCTCACCCCTCCCTCGCGTAAGCATCGCGTGAGAGCGCCGCCAACTCTCAACTTGATTATGATTAATACAAGAGTACTATTTCCATGCCAGACCCAGAACTATACACACCAAGCCCGAATCTTAAGGTGTCCCGACGCATACACAACTGGGCCAAATTCAGACTTTCTATTGTTTGCGATACAACAAACGCAAAGTTTTCACCATTATACGACGACTTTCTCTTCAGACGTCAAACGTTTTGGCTGTAATTGTCATTTATAATCAATTTTATGACTGGAATGTCGATTCAAAGGGCCAAAAAACAAAGCTGTTGTGACATTGACAGACTATTTTTAACTAGGAGAAATTAAATTTGAGTTTTATAATTTGTTAAAAGAATAAAAACTACTAAATTAGAAAAACTATTTCGTTGTTATTATTACTAGACAATAAAGGAAACCATCGAGAGTCATTAGAAGTCTGAAATTACCCCAGGGAGAGGTAATTTTGTAGAAATAAACAGTAGTTTACAACTAATGTACACACACACACACACACACACACACACACACATACATACATATATATATATATATACACACATACACACACACAAGCTTTTCTACATGAAGCACCTCGTTCCAGTTTTACGATATAATAAATACATACAAGTAACTTAGACAACTTCAAAAACATTTTTGAAGGTGTCAGAGTAAATAAGAGTAGTATTCACTGAATAGAACGCGCACGTTGCAAAGTAATACGTAAATACGTTCGAATATTTGTTACATTGTAACAACCTTGATGCACGCGACACGAGCGCGCTTTGAACTTGAACATGAAAGTCTCCACACAAAAACTTACATTTTCTGAACGGGCTTCTTCCGTTTCTTGACCGCATATAAACCGATACTCCCCGACATGGTTGTCTGGTATCTCTGAGAAGTCTTTAAAATATGAATAGCATGTAGAATTCCCTCAGCTTCCTTTGAATGTCGTTGAAAGTCTCGAGTTGTTCAGGTAAATCCTCTCACGTGTAGACAAACAGGAGGCGAGCATGTACAGTCCACATGTAATTCCTGTCAGTGGCAGTTCTTTACACTAAAAGCAGGTTAAAACGAAGACAAAGTTTCCGAAAGTTTCACCCTCTACGACGAATGGCAATGGCGTGAGCTGAACAAATTTTCCTTCTTCCTTTTTTGTTTTTTTCGACCTGTCATTCTCTAGTGGCTCCAAACAGCCCTTGCAGGCTGCGGAATGGCTGCGAGTTATGAGCGAAGGCCAATCAGAAGCGCTGGATAGCAAGGCAGGTACGAAGGAAGCTTGGTGATTGGTTGGAGAAGTTTTCAGGAAATCATAAACAGAAGCGTTCTTAAGGCGGACAGTTAAAATATTGCTCCCTCACTCGGCTGCACTTAGGTACAGTATAACAGGTTCACTGCATTTTATGTAAAGTTATGTTCATTCGAAAGTATCTACATTTATTTTAAAATACGACAGTGTTTTATTATTGCATTAATATTATGAAAACAAATTCAGTAGTTAGTGTAATTAACAGTTAATTATCATTTACTAATCGATAAAATAGCTGAATGTTTACTTACTTTTTTTATACGTCTCTTATCTTTAGTTATTGTAGTTAATGTTACCACACCTAAATCTCTGTCATAGCATTACATAACAAAATATCAACTCAAATGGCATTTTGTAATATTTTATTACAAAAAAAATGTTTACACTAGGTTTACAATGATAAAGCCAATGAAGACTTTTTTTTGTGACACTTCGTGATTGTGAAACAGTTTGGATCATATTCATAGATCATTTTATTATCTACACCTGTGAACTTGAGGGGAACTAAGTTTTTACATCCTTTAAAACCTCCATTGGGAACCGCCTAATTGCAAAAAATGATAACTGAAGTTAGTTCTGGGAAAGCTGAAAGATTTTTATTATCTAATGCAATGAAATTAAAATATTTTGAGTGAAGTTAAAGTGTTCGTAAATTTTTGGCACAATGTTATCCCCCTGGATGCTGAAATGGAAATTAAATTGTAGACCGTTCAGAAAGATATTAATCTGTTGTTATGCTGTGCAGGAAAGGAACGACATGTGAGGACTGTTAGTGGAAAGATTCAGTCACAGACGCTTTCTTCAAATATTCCTCACATGGCAAGATGTTGGTGCAATGTTAATGAACAGTTTGTGGCCATATAATTTCATAACATTTCTACATACATTTTACCATCAAAAATATTAATAATAATGTATTAACTTATTATAAACAAATCATAATATTTTAATATATAATATATATATATATTTAATCTTTGTAAATATAAATGTCAAAATATATCAAAAACACTAAAATGCATAATTCATTATTTAATTAAAAATGATTTGGGTTTTTATAAGTAATGATGTGATAAGCTAACAAAATAATACATTTATTAAAAATCATTATTTGTATTTTTATGCAAAATAAAAAAAGTAAAAAAAAACAGGTCTAAAAAGAAAAGTGTCATTTATCAGCTATCTTTAATCCTTCTTTAGCACAAACATGTCTAACTGACACCATGATTTAAAGAGGCTCAATGTAAAAAATAAAACTCGTACTGTCAGAACACAAGCTACATCTGTAAACTACAGTGCACACAGATATAGGTGTGATCTGTCAGTTTAGGTAAGGGTAAGCAGATAGGATGTGCCTCAGGCCTGTTTTGCCCAATTATGTTCTCCCTGGTTTCTAATCGCTATCTCATCGTGTGTCTGTGTGCGTGTGTCTGTCTTTTTTTTGCGGACGTGCTGGCAATGGTGTCTTCAGTCACCCTTTACAAGTCAGGTTTCAATATCTTCACCCATTGTCTTTTAGATTACGGTTTATACAGCCAAACAACAGGAAATGTGCGCACGCACACACACACACCTAAAAGAACAGAGAATGAGTTAAAATCTTAAACTGGCATATTTTTTCAAAGTTCAAAGTCAAACGATGCCCTTATATTTAACAATTTAACTGCAAATGCCAGATCCCTGCCTGCATGGCCTGACACTTTTTTTGAACATGAACCAAGAATGTAAAAGGAAATACAAAGCATGGATTAATCTCTAAAAATGAGAAATTATTATGAGAAATATTATTAGTGAACTACGTGTTATGAGACCCTTTGGGTAATAAAGATGATGAAAAATACCTTGGATTAAAGGAACGATCCAAAAATGAGAGAAACCATAAATCACAGAGGCAACCACATTAGCAAATATCATAACCACATAGCAATGCAAAAAGAAAGTCCCCAAACATCCTAGAATATTATCAGCAAAAAAAAAATAGAAACCATCCATAACTAGAAACCACCTAACAATGATCCAGAACACCTTCGTAAACACAATAGAATGTGCAGAAACCCCCTTGAAAACCTCAGAACACCATAGCAAAATGCACACCAAAAAACATCTTAGCAACCGACAGCTACATGCTAGAAACATTTTTTCCACTTTATTTTCATAGTAAATTCATCAGTTACAATCAACAGTGTAGAAACCACCTAGGAAAAATCAATAACACTTTAACAACAACATAGCAATGTGCATAAACTCAGCAACACGTCAGCGGACATTCATATCTAGAAACAGTCTTGCACCATGTCAAAAATGTCTTCGATTATCAAAGATATGGCATTAGCAAACACCCACATCCAGAACACACACAGCAAGCCATAATGCTGCATATTAAATACACCTAGCTACCTAGGCTGGTAGATGGCTGGCTAAAACCAGCTAGACCAGCCTAGCAATGCTGGGAGACCAGCCAAAACCAGCTATGTCCAGCTTAAACCAGGCTGGTCAAACCGATATTAACTTGTAATTTCCCAGGCTGACCAGTTAAGATCAGGCTTGAAACAGCCAAATCCCTCTAAAACCAGGATGGTCAACCAGCTAAACCAGCTTAGAATGGTCAGCAAGAACCAGCATATGTCCAGCAAAGAACCATCTTAAACCAGCATATGACCAGCAAAGATCCAGAACATGACCAGTAAAGAACTAGCAAAAACTAGCTTAAACCAGCAGCCATGTGTCAAAACATACGTATCCAGCATATTCAGGTTTTTTTTTTTCAACAGGGTAATGTGCTCTTTGAAAAATACTTGGAAATATCAACACCAAGAAAACAAAAATTAACATGCTAAAACCACTCTGAACACCTTTAGCATAACACAACCCCACATTCAATCATGACCAAAAGAGTCAGTTGTGTAAATTAAACTCCAGTGTTTTTGTCAGCTAATATGGAAATTAAATCTCTGTGTGCCACATTTGTGTAAATATTAATTTAGCCCCCTTTTCAGTGTTTCCACTAGAAAACAGTGGAGCAGCAAGACGGCTCCTTGCCAGCATGTGTGGGAGGTTTCCAAGCATTGCTCATTAGGTTCATGAGGTTTGCGCATGTTCACACACAATGACAAAGTGGATTTCTGTTCCATAAGGAGCCGTATTGGACCTCCATACACAGTTTACTCTGCGGAGATTTGTCAACGTGGTGTTTGAAAGTCCAGTCATGCAGTGAGAGGGAAAACAGAGGCTGAAATGGACCCAGGAGAAATCTTTAAGACAAAGTGATTTTTAGGAATGATACTTGTTTTTAAGCACTCAAAAAGTAACTTTTTAACACGTAATACTGAAAAAAACAAAAAAAAAACAAAAAAAAAACCACACACTTACCAGTCACTTTTTTTACACATTGCTAGTACGGGCCAAGAACCTCTTTTGCATTTAGAACTTTTTTAATCCCTTATGTCACTATTTTAACAAGGTGATGGAAACATTTATTCTTACTAAGATATTACTCCATATTGGCATGCTAGCATTACATGCTTTCCCCTTCCACTACATCCTAAAGATGCTCTTCTGGACTGAGATCTGCTGTTCGCAGAGGCCATTTGATTATACTTATATTCAAGAAACCAGTCTGAGATGATTTGAGCTTGGTGAAATGCCATGTTGACCTCCTTGAAAATGCCATACTGTAGCATCTTGGCAATGGAATCGCCAATGATTGGTAAATAGCGGCCAGTCAGTGTTTAAAAGGAGACGAATGAAAGTATATCTGCGCAAACTTACATCTGCCTTCAACTCAATTGCTGGTGAGTGAAAAATAACCATTAATTAGCTAATGGCTAACATCTGATATCAATTAGTTACCACAGTGTAAAATCTTCCATTGTAGAGAGTTGTAAACTGTAATTCAAAAGGCATGGATATCTCAGCAATAATAATCCAGTAGGCTGTGGAATTTAATGATTAGTTGGTCCTAAGCGGCCTAGTGCGTGCCGAGTAATTATCCCACACACCATTAAATATTTGTCTTCTGGCAATTCTGGCATCGGAGATGGACACAAAACCAAAGGATCATTGTCCTGACATTTTATCCTACCAATTAGATTATGCTACCAACATTATGCTTTTTGAATGGCTCACTATGGTGATATTACAGCCTCATTCGACATCACAAAATCAGTTACAGGCCTCTGTTCCATCCACAAAAAAACTAATTCGTATCTGGGTCATGGCACCAATTTTACCCATTCTGGTTCTACTTGACAAGCTTACAAGTAGGATACACACTACTGGTTCTGGCATGGAAGGTAGCACCAAGTGCACCTTTTGATTTTTAGGAGAGTGAGGTTTCTTAAAGCTTACTAGCTAACTACCATTAGATTAGCAACTTAACAGGTGTTCCAACTGTAATAAAGCGGCCAGTGAGTGCATCTGTGCCATACAGTATGTGGAGCTGCGAATGTATTTCGAAGTTCAAAACTGACGTCATCTCAATCATTTTTCTTCTTTCATAAGGTGTTTCTTCTCCCGAGGTTTAACATTGAGATTCAGGTCGTGATTTGGTTACCCTGCAAACACACACATACATACACACATGGACATTCACATAAATACACAAACACACACCCTTGGACAACATCACAAAAAGCATCGGTCACACGGCACTGAGTCACCTTTAAATAAAACAGCCGGGCTGGTGAAACCAACCCTGAGAAAAGACATGCAGTCTATTTACAGTGGTGATAGCCTGAGAACAAACACAGGGCCATCATTTGCAAAATGCTACTCTCGGACGGCTATATAAACATTAAACACTTTCAATCTTTTATCTGTTACTTAAGCTTATTAGGACCAGCAATTTTCTTTAATTATGTCCAGTAAATTGCGCATTTCATTTACAATATACTAACGGGAACACCTTATTAGCCTCCAGTTACCATTAAGTGAAATGCAAACAGCAAATGGCTGTTGTTGGGTTAAGAAAAGTTAGGCTTAATTAATAAAAAACTATTTTATGCTATAAATCATTTTCACAAAGTACTATGAATGGAAATATTTTTCGCTTGCAGGTTTGAATCATTTATGCATGGATTTTATTGCCATTGTCTAAAAAAATTATCTAGATTGTGCCCTCCAGAACAGTAGTTGGCGATGTCACTGTGCCCTGTAGTCCAGTGTTGGTGTCTTGTTTGTCACATAGCACATACCTGTAGATCGAATATGTAACAAGTGCATGGCATTACCATTTTCACAAAAAAAATTATATATAGTTTTACATGGAGACAATCACGATATCAATTTAAAGTGTGTGTGTAATATATATATATATATATATATATATATATATATATATATATACACACACACACACACACAGAATTTCAAAACCCATTTTCAGGCTTAAAAAACTATTTGTGTGTAAATGAACAATTGAAATGATTAAAAGGATGTCCACCTTTAATTGAAAATGGTATTAACATGTCCTTCGAGAAACAGAATAAATATCCAAATGTCAAGTTCTTAAAAAAATGCACAAAGCATCGAAGGCCATGATTTAAAGGCAAAAGGGAATGTTTACAAAAACTATTACGTTAATGTTTATTAAAATACTTTGCATTTGGATGAAAAATGTTTTAGATGATTCATAGCATCAATTTCCATAGTCAATTAACTTTTTTCCATTAGTTTGCTTTTGAGAGCTTAATGATGGAAAGCTATCTGTAGATATCTGATATCTAATTTGTAGCTACCATCATCTATGCCAGGATTAAATTTTTTTTTAAAACACACACGCATGCACATAGTGCAGTATAATACATTTACTATTTAACCAAACCTCAAAACAATTGGTAGACTAGCCAAGCATTGGTAGACAAGTTTCAAATTGTCATTATTACCATGGAAAAAAAACCCAAAAAAGTATGAGTACTCACAAATCTGTGTTTTATTTCATGTTTAATAGGAAGCTACACAATGTTTGTTTTTGTGCATATACATTAGATTAGTCAGTATACTGAAGCCAAATCTGGAGCTTATCTAACAAAATAACTTACAATAACGGTCCAAAAATTAGTACACTCAAATTTATATATTATAGAAAAATATTAAATACAAATTTAAAAAAAGGAAGAACATTTTTTTTTTTAAATTTTGTTGAAACTTTGTAGGTTGTAATTTTTTTTTTGCAATATTTAGCTTGAATTTAATTGCATTATTAGTGACTAAAAAAATATTGTAATAAATATATTGGTTTAACAAATCCGTTTTGTTTAAATGCACTAAAATACATTGCCCATGTTCACTGAGAAATGGATCAAAATATTAATTTTAAAAATGGGGTGTACTTAATTATGCTGAGCACTGTATATATGAAGTTGGGTTAACTAACGTGCACCCCAGGGCCCCAGTGTGAGAGTTGAAGTAATAGCTGCAATTACATTTACAGAAACTTTAAATAGCACGCACCGCACAGTTTTACTGAATGATGTAAACGTTTCTTTGTAATTACAGCAGTTTTTAATTATAATCAAGATCTGCTGTCCAATGCACTTACAAAGCTGACTAATAATAAGGACACCTTGTTTAATTGAGAGCTAAAACAAACCTTAAGGCTCTTCCGTTCCGCCTGGCTGATTTGGCAAAATGCCGTTTTTTTACACCACAAGGTTATAGTTTACCAGGAAACATTTGGCTGAGGTCACCAGCCAAACTAGATACATTTACAACAGTAGCTCCAAACGAGCGGCTGTTTGGCCAGTTCAGGGAAAGTATTAGCAGATTCTGAAAGGACATGCAGTTTTGTGTTGCCATAGAGGCAGCTTTGTTTAATTACAAACAAAACCAGCAACCGGTTAAATTGCTGTTTATGATGTGCCACCCTCATGATTTTGCTCAAATGACTTTTGTTGGGTAAAAAAAAAAGACATTAAAACTGCTAATAATTGTTGCCATTAAGCCTAGCAGATCTGGCAATGAAG
The DNA here is from genome assembly GCA_903798125.1 of Danio choprae. NCBI lineage: Eukaryota > Metazoa > Chordata > Actinopteri > Cypriniformes > Danionidae > Danio > Danio choprae. The sequence goes on from CAIGQW010031024.1 coordinate 1,090,996, forward strand.
CCTGGCATGTGCTGAAGACGACTGAAATGAGTTTTGCGTTCTTGTTGTTGTGCTTCTGAGGAATAGTTTAGCAAAAAAAAATGCATATACATTTAATTGTTAGATGTTCTCAGAAATATTCTGAACAATTGTCCCATAAATAATAAAATATTCAGAAATACTGACCCACATATATTGGCGCAGTGGCTCAGTGGTTAGCACTGTCTCCTCACCGCAAGAAGGTCTCTGGTTCGAGTCCCGGCTGGGCCAGTTGGCATGTTCTCCCTTTGTTTGCGTGGGTTTCCTCCAGGTGCTCCGGTTTCCCCCACAGTCCAAAGACATGCGCTATAGGTGAATTGGATAAACTAAATTGGCCGCATTGTACGAGAGTGTTTGTGAATGAGACTGTATGGGAGTTTCCCAGTACTGGGTTGCAACAGGAAGGGCATCCGCTGTAAAAAAAAAAATAATAATAATAATCATCATGTGCCGGAACAGCGGTTCATTCCACTGTGGTGACCTCTGAACTAGAGACTAAGCTGAAGAAAAATGAATGAATGACCCACATATATGCAATCAAGAGTAAAGAAGTTTTATTAAATGGGTTTTTAGATAAAGTTTTAAACTAGGAAACTACTGCAGATGTTTATATTTTGAAAGTGGAAATAGGCAGATTGGACAGCTTTATTAATGTAAAGAGTGTTTTTTTTGTCAAGAATGACAACCAAGCTTCACCTGCAATGATAGAGATGCAAAAGATTCTTCAATAGACAGAGAAAATGCTAGATTGTGCCCAGGTAATCCTGGATGCTATGAGACGTATCTCATTTGTCACTGTTAACTCTCCAAAGAAAGTCCAGATTTTAATTTTAGTTAGACAGTTTATCAGGGAAGTTGAAGGAAAGAAAGAATCAGGTAAAAGACATAGAAAGATGGGTGTTGTCTACACACACACACACAAAAAATGTTATCCCAGAGGCAATAAATAAATAAGAAAAGGCCTAAGACAGAACCTTAGGGAACATCTGGACACTGTAAAAAATGACAAGAGTCATGACACAGGTTGTTACTTTAAGTAAACATTTTTGCTCAGTTTGCTCATGCTGTAAGTTGAGATGACTAGAAAAAGTTAATTTAATTCAACAAAACAATTAAGAGGCAGCAACTTTTTATGATTTAGATTAAATGTTTTTATAAGTTGCACAACTGAATGTATCCAGATATACATTCTAAAACATAATTCTAAGCGAGACTGAAATCTGCATTCAGATCAAGCAAAATAAGTAAAGATAAATGTCCAGAATCAGCTGGCAAAGCTTCACAATGACAAAAACAACATAAAAATACTGTTACTAATGTAATACTGCAGGCGCAACTAGTACTAAAAAACCTCTAAACTCAACTGTTTTTCAATGTAAAAGAACATGGCAACACAATCTTCTTTTAAAGTGCACCACACTTTTACACCCCACCACATGTGCTGTCTTTAAACTACAACAAATTACAGCCTTTACAACTGTAAAATGGCACAACGTGTGTATATTTGACCACATTGTGTGAAAACGCAGTGCATGCTTTCACTTTCAAACCACAGTCCCAAATCCTGTAGATGACTTTCACTCACAGTAAAACATTGGCAAAGTTGTCAATATGACATTCAGAAATTCACAACGAGCAACAACTAATGCAAAAGCCACAACCAGCACTTTAACACAAAAGTTTAATGTCAGAAAACAGTGCTTAGAGAGCTGTAAATATATGACGCCTTTTTATGCAAAGAGCACAGTTGTGATATGGATCACCGTTTAAGCCTTAAAATCACTTATATGAGCATTTCTGTGATTTATGTTCTCTTGAAATGCCAAGTGCCCACATTAACAAAACACGCTTTAGCTGTAGGTACAAGGACAAAAAAAAGAAAAAAAAGTCTAAGATAAACCCTATGGGCGATACGGAGTAATATTTGCACAACTATTTGAGTTGTCTAGGTGTCAGATAAAACTTGGCAGACTCTAGAGGTGAGTAAAGAAAACTTGACGCCTCAGTTCTTTACAGGAAGTAGTATCGCTTTGTAAGCAACTGTCAATCAAATTAGCAATAGCGATTAAAGAAGAAAAAAAAACCCATGTTGTACCTAGGTTATCAATAGAGTTTCTTTACAGCTTTAGATAAATGAATGGCTCCATCTATGATATAAATGAGTCAAATAGATAAGCGTGTAGCGTCATGCCAAGCACTTTATGGTGAAATCGCAACAAGCGCATGCTTCACAGATCAAGGCGCTCGATAGCGCAGCTCAGGCCAATAAATCTCTCTTAGATAAACACACGTCATCTGACACATTAAGAAAAGGAAAAGGTGAGAGAAGGCAAGAGATAATTAAAGACAAGCATAAATGTAGCACTTAGCAATTTACCTCAGTAAATCTCTGAACTGTCATTACAGAAAGCAGCTAGCTTGATTAATTATGCTCATCTTTACATATAATGTGTAAAAAAGTATGCTTTTAGCGTTAAGAATTAGCTCAAGTGGGTTGATAAAACATGACAAAGCAAACCTTCTCTATGAATCTCAGCAGGCTATAAGGAATTAACTAAGCTTTAAAGATAAGATACAGGCCAAAGAAAAGTTCATTTCATTCTTTTAAAAGCCTTCAAACAAACATGTAAACACTATGCAGAAAGGGCTAACAGGGCCTTGCTAATTAGCTAAACGTTGATACCGATCTGTAGAGAATCCTAATAAGGTGTTATCAAAACAGGACTAAATTTAACAGCTCCATCTACAGGCTAAACATAGACGCTACAAGTGTTTATGACATGAAAATAATGATCAAAATCGGACTTATATTTGACATTTGATCCTTTAGTGTGTTTAGTGTGACCCTGCCTGTCTCTCACTTTTTAATTCCACTTCTGTTTTTTTGTTTCCTTGAGAGTGTGTACTTCGACCTGTCTGCATGTTGAGGAGACAAAGGCGGTTGACTAGACCAGACGTTGTTTGTTTTCTTTTCTTTCTTGTCATACGTAATAGAATTTCTGCATTCCCAAAGAACTAATGCTATTTTTCCATTGTAGTTGCTGAACGGTGTGCCTAAAAATGCTTCAACAGATTGGGACTTCTGTTTTCAAATCAATGTCTACTTTTACACTACATATTAAAACAGAGTAAATAGGCCAGATAAGATACTACACAATGTTGTATACTAAAAACCTTAAACGGTTTATAGTTAAGTTTTTGTTTGTGTACTACAAACTTTTTATAGAGTAATAAAAACATACCATTTTTGTGATGCAATGTGACAGGCAAAAACATTGTTTTGAGGGTGTTAGCATGCTAACATGCTAATTCACATGGTATTTAAAGCCTCTAAATATATCAAAACATAATCTAGTATAAACATTCTTTGTATAAGAAGGTCATTAATCTGTGAAACACTCGAGCACTAATGTGTCTATGTGAAGTATTGCATGACTCATGAGTTGTAGAGCGTCTTATGGGATTTCAGCTGCTGGGAAAACACAGCTGCGAAATAGACGTGCCTCATATTTATGATTGGTAGCGATGTCAAAAGTCTTTTATGTAGTTTATCACTGAAATATGGGGGTAAATATTAATAATGACCAAGATGGTGTAACTTATATACACAGTACATGCATGCAGGGGCTCATAACAGCTGTCTTAAGTGTTTTAAGTCTCTCAAGCTGGTCAGTTTGTTTCAGTAATTTGTGGCAGATGTTTGAGGTTAAAGTATGTCACAGACTGTATCTCATTCTTGCTGTGTGAAAAGGACAGACAAAAGGTTTGGTAGCAAGATCTGCTGAAAACCCCCCAGACAAAAATCATAACATTTGTATTCGTTTTAATGGTTAAATTATTATTATTTCCTTTGTTTTAATAGAAACAGTAACGGTCCTATCGGTTGGACATTTATTTTAACCTTCAAATGGTGGCATGTTAAAACCAATAGGTCCCATTGGAATGTCCTAAAACACAAGAGAAACCATTAAAATGTAATGATTTTGATTGTTAAAATTGGATTTGATGGTTTGTACGTCCAAGTATATTGTTTTTCTGCATAAGGCAAGACATAAGGCAAGCATCACTTATTATCATTATTATATGTTAGGAAAGGTTACTTTTTTTAAGTAATACATTACAATCTTAAACCCAGCCGAGATGGGGGGAAAAACATTATAACACATTACTGTAAGTAAAATATTTAGTTACTGAAAGTGATTCAAGATTGTTATACATTCCTTTGTAAAGTAACTTTCCCCAACACTACAGAGAATATCGCGTTATAATTGGCCAGATCGCCTGTCAATCAAACTCATGCAAAGGGTTCATTCAAAATACCCTAGCAACTGGTAGCAATATACTGTGAGATTTTGAAGACACTTAAAATGTTTTACGAACAGCATAGCAACACCTTGCTTAACAACATGCTAAAACAACCAAACCATGTGGAACCACCCAAACAATTAAGGAACACCAGAATGATAACACTGCAAATTATTATTTAACATTTTTACTCTGTCATCTATCTGTTTTTTTTTTTAGCAACACCTTTTTTAACATGCCAAAATACTCTAGGAACATTACTGCAACATGCTAAAAACTATATTAGTATGCTAGTATTAGCATGCTATATATTAATATCTTAAAAACAAAACATTATAAAGCACATAGTGATACTCAAGCAACCATCCAGAACCTTAACTCCTTAATATAGGAATCATCAAGAATGGGGGTGTAATGTGCCAGGAAGTTCTCTGTATACTTTAGGAACCACTTAGCAACATGCTAACAATCAGTAACATACAATCACAAAAAAATAAAAAACACTGTAGCAATGTATTTCATTCCCCAGCAACCCACAGCGTCGTGGCAAACACCAGGCTCATTTTCTTTTTATCAGAAACAGTACAACCAGCTCATTCTCTCTCATGGATGAATCATACATATCTGCTCCACACCCTTGTAGGCGTGAAATAAACCTTTCAAAAGACAAAATCTGTCCAGTTCCTCCCCCCGTCTTATAAATGAGGGATTATTACTGTCCAGAGTTTTTGGAGCGATCAGGAGTTATGTCTGCTGTCAGAAGAGAAAAGAGTTGCTTTCTGTTTGTAGCCCTTCCAGAGTTAGGATTTCAATCATACCGTCTGAAATGATTTGTTTCCCTTCTCTCCAGAGTCCATTCCTCACTGTCAAAGCTCTCAAATAGCCTGAAATCTTGACGCCTCCGCATATTTACATTAGAGTCATGCGGTCTTGAGAGAGATTGGACAATGTGTGGACTGCGTCATGCGGCACAAATGTGTGACCACCAATGAAGATGATTATATTTTACATTGTTGATTCTAAATTATATTATGCCATATGAATGGATCTCCAAAGCTAAGCAAGGCTTGGCTAGCTACAGTAAATACTTGGTTGATAGCCCTACCTATGACCGATGGTTAGAGAAAGGGATGGATGAGTTGTAGGAAAATCAACGGGGCTCATTCATCGAACACGTGCAGACAATTTTTAAAAACGATCGCAAAACTGATCTGATCTGGCACTAAAGAAATGTACACCTGACGCCTACACTCAAAAAAATATTTTAGTTGCTTGTACAAACGAATGTTAAAATGAGGAAAAACTAAATTTGGAAAAACAATTAGGTTAGCATAATGGATTTGTGTCAGGACAACATGAAGGAATTGTGTGGAACCCAGCATTTTTTACAATGTACCACAAGTATTCTTTTTGGCAAACTGTCTTGATTACCATTTTGATACATAATACATGCTCACTGCAAATTCTGGTAAAACATAGCATTCGTCACTTTCACTTTTTACCCTGCTGTCCAATTCTACTGTACTTGTACAATGACTGAACAACAAAAAAAGAAGTTGTTATTATTATTGGTTGCGGGATTGGTTACTTTTTAAATCAGTAATATTCTTCACGAGAACGTGAAATGAGATGCTAGTAATATGCACTGCTAAAAACTTGACCTTTTTGAGACCATGATGAGACAAAGATGGGAAAACATGGATATCATTAGTTATTAACAGTGACTACATCAGCATGCAATATGTTGGAAACAAAGTCGATAAAATAGTCAAAAGATAAAAACTTAATTTGCTTGACCAACGTGTTGCGCTTTTTGAGATTCATTAGATGAGCGGATCAGAGTGTTCATATGTATACCTGTAGTTTTCAGTCGTATTACTGGCACAGCAGATCTATCAATTTCCTGTTTGTTTTAAACCATAGGCTACAAAGAGTTATGTGCTGCGTCCGATTTTGCATACTTATACTACGCCCTAAAAGTATGTACTTTTTTTGAAGGAAAAATATATACTTTTGAGTGTGTAACAAGAGTATGCAATCTTTGGGACATACTACGTCCTCGTTAACAGATCGTTATGTTGCTTAGTTACAAGGAGTCCTGTCAATCAACACATCATCCACAATTCTGTCCTATTTTTCTACCCTATTGGAGAAGCAGCAGCAGGTTAATCTCCCATTCATGAGTCTTTCATGTAGAGAAATCTCCTCAGGTCTTTGGATAGTTATGCATTCAGATGTTAATGTCCAAACACGTCTTAATATAAGTTCAGTATTCTTGTTGCAGATGAAATAGAACACAAAATTTACATATTTTCCAGTTGGCTAGATATTAACAGTTATACAAACATCTTTACCGAAGCCTCTCTACTTAAGGTAGGTCTCGCGCGTCCATCATGTTTGTACAGTTGTGGCCAAAAGTTGAGAATTACATAAATATTGGAAATTGGAAAAGTTCCTGCTTAAGTTTTTATAATAGCAATTTGCATATACTCCAGAATGTTATGAAGAGTGAGCAGATGAATTGCATAGTCCTTTGCCATGAAAATTAACTTAATCCTGAAAAAAACTTAATGCATTTCATTGCTGTCATTAAAGGACCTGCTGAGATCATTTCAGTAATCGTCTTGTTAACTCAGGTGAGAATCCTTGCATAAAAATGGCTTCACAGGCAAGGATATTGTGGCTACAAAGATTGCACCTAAATCAACAATTTAAAGGATTATCAAGAACTTCAAGGAAAGAGGTTCAATTCTTGTTAAGAAGGCTTCAGTGTGTCCAGGAAAGTCCAGCAAGCGCCAGGATTGTCTCCTAAAGAGCATTCAGCTGCGGGATCGGAGTGCCACCAGTGCAGAGCTTGCTCAGGAATGGCAGCAGGCAGGTGTGAGTGCATCTGCACGTACAGTGAGGGGAAGACTTTTGGAAGATGGCCTGGTGTCAAGAAGGGCAGCAAAGAAGCCACTTCTCTCCAAAAAAACATCAGGGACAGATTGATCTTCTGCAAAAAAATATGGCGAATGGACTGCTGAGGACTGGGGCAGTCATATTCTCAGATGAAGCCCCTTTCCGATTGTTTGGGGCATCTGGAAAAAGGCTTGTCCGGAGAAGAAAAGGTGAGCGCTACCATCAGTCCTGTATCATGCCAACAGTAAAGCATCCTGAGACCATTCATGTATGGGGTTGCTTCTCATCCAAGGCAGTGGGCTCACTCAGAATTTTGGCCAAAAACACAGCCATGAATAAAGAATGGTCCCAAAACACCCGCCAACAGCAACTTCTTCCAACAATCCAACAACAGTTTGGTGAAGAACAATGCATTTTCCAGCATGATGGAGCACCGTGCCATAAGGCAAAAGGGATATCTAAATGGCTCGGGGACCAAAACGTTGAAATTTTGGGTCTATGGCCTGGAAACTCCCCAGAGCTTAATCCTATTGAGAACTTGGTCAATCCTCAAGAGGCGGCTGGACAAACAAAAACCCACTAATTCTGACAAACTCCAAGAAGTGATTATGAAAGAATGGGTTGCTTTCAGTCAGGGTTTGGCCCAGAAGTTGATTGAGAGCATGCCCAGTTGAATTGCAGAGGTCCTGAAAAAGAAGGGCCAACACTGCAAATACTGACTCTTTTCATAAATGTCATGTAATTGTCCATAAAAGCCTTTGAAACGTACAAAGTGCTTGTAATTATTTTTCAGTACATCACAGAAACTGAAACAAAGATCTAAAAGCAGTTTAACTTCTCAAAACTTTTGGCCACGACTGTAGTTTATTTACACTTTTCACCCGCGTTTGTAGTCCTGATCGAATTCACGTCCAACGCGCAATATACTGTGGGCAATATCAGCGGTTAGATTATGGACGGTTCTACACTTAAAATTCTGACCGGAAATAGTAAACCATCCGGGAACCTTTGACATACTCTTTTCAACATACTACGATTTGGGACATACTAACTCTATTTTCAAATGCTATTTAGGACGGTATGTATACGAATTGGGCCGCAGCATTAGTCTTTAGTTTCCTGTTGAAATGAACACTGGCAATGTTATTGCCGTGGATTCCAAATCAAGGTAACCAAATTGCTTTCAACCTGCATGGCTTAAAACACTTTGTTTATTGAAAATGTAGATGTTAGGCATATTAGTCTTTCCTACATTTATGAAATATACTGGACATGTAACTTGCATAGCTGTAGATAGGGATTATGCTAATTGTGAATAACCATGCACATGCACCCCAATTACGAATGATTGGAATTCATTAACATACACATGTATACAAGGTGTTTTGTGAATCCTGAGGAAAGTTTTTTTGAAAGATCTGTGTTAGGCAGAAATTACTTTGAATTTACTCCTATTTTTACGAATGTTACATGATGTTACATCAAAATGTCTTAATGTTGATGTCACCCTTCTTGGTTTGGCCAGGTGTGTTTAAAACGGAGTGTGCGTCTGCATCTGTTGTGTACTCAAGGTGTGCGATTGACAAGTATATTGTTCGTTCAAGTGGTAGTGAGTGCGACTGCTGGGTGCTTTCATTGTGAACTCGCTGTGAGACTGCCGTGAGGTCATCGCCGTGGCTGAAAGCAATAATTCTGTCATCTCGTTGGTTTCCAGTTGCTCAAACCGAGAGATGAGAAAATAAACACCCTAATAGGGAAAAGAGAGGTGGTTATTTTTCAGGCCCTTTGTGTGCGGGGGGGGGGGGGGGGTGTGGGGGTGAAATCTAAATTCTCTAAAAGGAATATTTATTTGTAATGAAACATGTATTTAAAACACAATTTTAACCTTGTTTTTTTCCATAGAATGCAAAAGATATTTAGCAATATAACCAGGCTGCTCCATACAGTTAAAGTGAAGAAAGCTATCAAGAACAAAAAATGTATAATAATAAATATAAAACACAGAGCATCACAAATATACATTAAATAATATGTAATAAAAAGAGAATCTTACCTTCTTTGTAATGTAACCAGCAAAAAGTCTGTAATGTTCTTTGCACCTGTTTGATCTCAGAGCCAAACATGTTAAAACAGATCATTAAATCAATGCTTCAATGCATTTTCCTTTTTAAAAAAAATCCCCTTGATTTACTGTCTGAGAGAAATGTGCTGACGGGGGATAGAGTTTAGAGATGGATGATGACATTAATGTGATACTGGTTACATGTGGCTAAATTGATTTACATATGTAATATTCAAAGTTTCTAACTGCTCTGTTATAAAAAGCTAGGCTAATTATACAGGAAAATTGCAGCAAAAATTGTAAGCACATTTTTTGTGTTGCATCTCAGTGTTTGTTGTGCATTTGGTATTTTTGGAAAAGTTTGAATTAAAACAAGATGATGTTAATCCTGTGCAGAAGGTGAAGACAGAGCTGTCAGTTACGTTTGCCGTTTGGATTTTACTGCTTATCTTACGCCTCTGCATAACACCTGTGAGATCTACTGTGAAGCTCTTTCTACTACATGATTTTCTGCTTCAGTGGATTTAGCCTTATGTTTGCAACACTGTGGATTGCATACTGCACTATTTTGTGAACAGGAATTCATGATTGCACTTGTTGCAATGATTGTTTGAATTGAATTCAAAGAGACAGTAAATCCCAACAACTTCTTTTCTTTTTCTTCAGAAATTAAGAATACCAGGGCAGATTATCGACAAATACTGCCTTATTTTCATGCAAATATTTCCACCTGATGTTGTATGTAAAGTGCACAGAAACACCTGATTACAGTGGTTTGGACAACATGAAATGAACCCTGTAAGCCTGAATTAGTTCAGCCACAGACATGGTACAGGGCCCAGGTATTACACAAACAAATACAAAGTCATGTATTTCCATTGAGCCGGAGTTAATATTACAGGTAAATGGACAATAAACTGAACGGTGAAACGGGTGTCCTTTGGGAAAACATCCAAAACATAAAACTGCTTTCTGTATAATTACGACCATTTACCCGCATCATGAATTCCCTCAAAGTTTTGCTACAGTGGTTTATATTCAAATGAGGACAATGTGAATATGCAAAACAGGCTAATGTAACTGTTAAACGTTTTCCAAGCTGCAAAATATTTTCCAATTTTATCAAGGGGGATTTTTAACCACTGCTCTTTGGAACATGTTATGTTTAACGGTGACTGGTCCATTAGTCAATTAGTAATCCAACCTTGTGACCATAACACTGTGTTCGGAATGCCTTTGTATAATAACAAAAAAGACCATATATAAAGTAAATAAAATTGGACCCAAAATAAATCCCTGTGGCATCCCACATGTAACAGAAAATGGAGATGACAAAAATGGCTAAACTCTACATTAAAACACCAATCTAAAGCACCAATCTATTATCCATCTACCATATCTTACACTGTACTTCAATCTAACGATACCAAAAAGTGCAGAATTTTGACCATCTAGAGATGTTGGTTAATGCAAAGCCATGAATAACTAAATCAAAAAATATATTAGGGCACTTGCAAAGAAAGCATGATCTGCAAAAACGAAATTAGAAGGGTCAAATATAGGTACAAATATAGGTACAAGAAAATCATCATTTGCTCTTTCTGGGAGAATATTCATGACATTAAAGGATCTAAAACAAAAGAAAGGCCCTCATAAACTGGCACAACAATTTCATATTTTTGTTTTTTGTACAAGACTTAATGCAGAGGATTTCACTAGTGAAACTGCATGCACTCAGAAATGAGACTTATGTGTAACACGGAGCGCACATTTTTATTCCATCAGCAGCCTTTAAAAACAGTAAGGTGAGAAAATCCTCTGAACCAGATGAGATTTGGGGACATTTACAGAATCAGGTGGTTCCTGTTATATATAGTCATGCCTGTAGTGAAGACGATTTATCTCTACAGCTCTAAAAGAATTAAGACTGGTTACTGTGACATCAGTGGCTATAAAATGGTTCATATGGTTAACGAATGATTAAATGAAGATGAATGGTCAAATGCAGGTATGGATTAGCAGTTACAAGCATCTGTAGAGTGAGTTCATTTACACGGACTCCAATAATATGATTTTAATACGATTAAAACAATACTCTGATTAAGAGCCTAAACATGTAAACAGTGATTTTTGATGACTAAGAATCTAATTAAAGTCATAATCAAACTAAACAGAAATTGAATTAAGATGGACTATTCCTATTTTAGACGCAGTACAGATGTGTAAACGCCTTAAACTAAAGTATTAGCGTCATGTAGGACTTTGCCGACAGAATATTCCATAAACACACAGCTGTTTGACACTATTCTCTGAGATCATGAAAGGAACATTCAAAATGCAACTCATGTAAACACCTTAATCATATTATTGTCTTAAGATTAAGGAAAAAAATAAATAAATAAATTGATAAATGTTGTGGCGATGCGGTGGCGCAGTGGGTAGCACAATCGCCTCCCAGCAAGAAGGTCACTGGTTCGAGCCTCGGCTGGGTCAGTTGGCATTTCTGTGTGGAGTTTGCATGTTCTCCCCGTGATCGTGTGGGTTTCCACCGGGTGCTCCGGTTCCAAAGACATGCGCTATAGGTGAATTGGGTAAGCTAAATGGTCCGTAGTGCATGTGTGAGAATGAGTTTATGGATGTTTCCCAGTGGGTTGCAGCTGGAAGGGCATCCGCTGCGTAAAACATATGCTGGATAAGTTGGCGGTTCATTCCGCTGTGGCGACCCCAGATTAATAAAGGGACTAAGCCGAAAAGAAAATGAATGAATAACTGTTGTCCATGTAAACGTAGTCATTGATAAGTTGTTTGACACTATAGGTTAAACTAGTATGCAAAAAAGGCCAACAGTGGTTCTCTCCAGATGCTTATAAATCTACACTTTAAAAAAATTTTTTTTATTAAATATGCATGGCTGGTATGATAATGATAAATGTACATTTTAAACACGATTATTGATAATATAGTAACATTAAATCTCACTGAATGGCACTGTCAATGTAGTAAGATCATTGGAATTAAGCAAGCTAGATTATCAGACAGCTTTAAACGGTTTGTCCTTCGGAAAGCCAGAGCTATTTTTTCAGATTCTACTTATCCACTGTTCTCTGAATTTAAAGTGCTTACATCTGGTTTATATTACAGTATGCCTAGACTTAAAAGCGATCGGTATAAGCATTCTTGTATCCCCACTGCTGTAAGGCTTTTAAATTGGTAAGTTGTCAGAATGTTGCATTTGTTGTCTGTGCTTTATTCATGCAATTTCGTAAGACATTGCTACAAATCACTCACAATAAACTTTGAATGTTGAAAGTTTAATAATTGCATTTTCAAAGGCATAACTTAACTGTAGAGGAACTAGAAGCTTCTAGCCTTGCAAGCTACGGTTTTAACTAAAGCTTCCCCCAAACTGCTATATTTCAGCAGGCGCTCTGACTGAAAGCCGTCATCATCTCATCAGCTGAAAGACAAAACAGAATAAAAATAAATGCGAAGGAGTTTTCCGTCTCGCTCTGTCTCTTCCACCAGTGATTTGATACTGTGTACTTAGCATTCATTTCCAAAACTTGCTATTTTCCCCCTCTTTATTTTAGCTCAAGTCTTTAGAGCTGAACTCATTTCGGTTAATGCATCCTGAAGCCAACTATGCCCAGTGCCAAACCTAAACGGAGCGTCTGCACAGAGTACCCACATGTTCAGCTCTCACAAAATCTCATAAATATAGCCACTCGCTGCTCAGTCCTGTATTTGGACAATAGGCTACAAATCTCAACTTTTATAATCAATGCATGAACTTAGGACAGAAATACACACAATTATGGAGATTCAAAAGCAAAAGCTTGACCAATTCACTGGAAGTATGCAACCATAATGTTATAATTAGCAAGCACACCTTCAAGTGTATGGCTGATAAAGCTGACCAGAAACAGTCAATCTAAACTGGTGTTCTGCCATGACCACAACCTGGAAAAGAAAACTAAAATTATTAGAGCACCCGCCTCCCATGCCGGAATCATTGGTTCAAGCCGGGTGAGTAGGTGTTGGATCGGAGGGGGTTAAATTGGTGCCATGACCCAGATGGGAGTGAGGTTTAGGGGTGATTGTAACGGAGGCCAACTGATATGTGCTGTAAGCATGCATTTCAACAACTTCAGCTAAGTTTGACAGTTTTGTTAGACTCAACTCTCATATACAAACCAAAGACAATTTTCTACATTGTAAAAACATTCTTGCTGCCTTACAATTTTTTAGGTGAATAAAATGAACTTTTCTAGTCATCTCAACTTACATAAATCAAACTTACTAAACATATTGAGCTAAACTTTGTATGAATTTAGCTGAAACCCAATTCACTTTTTGAATAACTTCTTTCAAATTTTTTACAGTATAGCACAAGTTGAGACTAGCCCATTTGAAGCCAGGTGAGTCCCAATTCTCTCAAAAATATGGTCTTGGACATGGACGTGAGTCAAGGTCCTGTGTGTCCAGTCAAAAACACACCCCTATACATTGAACTGCAAGTAAGATGTTACAAACATATTCCATTCCAGTCTAGGATTCCATTCGTCTATATTTTCTAAGTCTACTGTTGTTGAGAACAGCTCACACAAAGCCAGGAGAGTTCAAATGTTTTTGAAAATGTAGTCTTAGACTTGGACTTAAGTCAAACTACATGTAAGCAACTCATCATAACCAAACTAGGATGTCTCATAGTCCACATGCATATGTTGTAGGATTAGTTGAGACTCATTTTCAGTTCACATGCTTCTGAATTGTTATGTTTGAATTCTCAACAAAGATTCAGTAAGCCACTGCACCTAAGATATAATACAACAAGCATTCTTCAAATCCTCAAAAGCCCTGACAAACCTAACTGTAACAGTCCAACTGAAGGCAAGCGTTGAAACCCAAGTGCAGTTTTTAATTCATTAATTAATAAACAGATAAACAAAAGCAAAGCAAACCAAACAAACAAACTTACCATGAGTGGAGTTACGCAAACAAAGCCAGACAAGCAACAAAGAAAATGTATATAAGAAACACTAGTGATCACATGACATGACACAACCAATGACGAACAAGACACATGACTAAATCAACCAATGAAAACATGACACACGCAAAGGAGCACATACCTTGGCTATTACCACAGCCGGAGGTAAATTTGAACATGCTTAAGTTAATGAGAGATGAACATGGAGGAAATAATCAGGCCATTAATTCCCATACATGAAAGGGAATTATTGTGGATACTTACAAATCTATACAGATATATCTAAAGATCCCATAACAGGAAGAGCAACAGCAACAATAGCAATCCCTGAGTTTAATGCGGGGTATGAAAAGTGACTCGAGGAGAGTAGACCAGAGAGAGTGGTAATTGCATCCGATTCAAGCGCAGCATTAATGAGCTTACAATATTGCAATTCCAGGGGTAGAGAGGATTTATTGTTTAACGTACTTACCTGCACATATTGGAATTGAATAAGGGAATGAAAAAGCAAACAAAGCAGCAGAGAATGCATTGAAGAATGAAAATCTACAAATACACATAAATACTAGTAAGTCAGAAGCTAAGGTGGTGATTTAGGAACAAATCAAGAAAATGTGGCTAAATCAGTGGAACAAAGAAAGGAAAGGGAGATATCGGTTTAAAATCAATCCACTTGTGTGGAAAATAAGATCTGGGGGTCAGAACAGATAAGAGGAGAGGGTTATCACAAGAATAAGAAATGGACACAGGTTGGGTCTTTATACTTGATTGGAAAGCACAAAAATGGAGCTTGTGAATATTGTGGAAAAAAGGAGACAGTAGATTATGTTTAATACAACAAGAAATATGAGGTGGAAAGAGGAATCTTAAAGAAAGCCCTAATAGAGATTGAAATATGAGTGATGTTCTAAAAAAAAGATACAGATCATAAGGGATGGAACTCATTCATTCATTCATTTTCATTTCGGTTTAGTCCCTTTATTAATCTGCGGTCGCCACAGCGGAATGAACCGCCAACTTATCCAGCATATGTTTTACGCAGCGGATGCCCTTCCAGCCGCAACCCATCTCTGGGAAAGGGATGGAACTCATAATACATTTTTTAGAAACAACCAGAATAATAAATATAATTTTTGATAGGATTTCTTTTTGCATGTTTGTATTTAGCCTGTGTATGTACAGTATATTTGTATTTTTAATTTTCATTGATTTTATAAGTATTTAGAACTTTGTTCAAATTGTTACACAGTTTGCCTAGGAAAATACTATACTTTTATTTCTAAAGTCAAACTCCAGTTGTCATTCTGTGACAAAAACTTCTGTTTTACACATTTTAAGATAAAAATTGGTCAACCTTTACACATGAAAAGAAACAATAATGAAATGAAAAAAACAAGACGTGCAACAACTTTAATCATAACATAAACACAAAACAAGAGCTCCTTCACAGGACTCGACACTTGTAAACACTCACTCCATTGGGCTTGCGGCTCTCAGCACCGTCCACACTCATTACCGCTAACAAGCCGACCAATCACAGAGCTTGCGCTACGCATCGTTGTGAAGTGTAGTTACTTTATTTGAGAGGTGCACGTCAGTGTCTGCGTCAGCCACAGCGAGGGGTCTGCGATTGCGCTAAGGCTGCACTGGACCAAACAAAAAGTATAAATCAGCCTTTAGTTGCAGCCTTTAAAATCCTTAATTCCGAAGAGCCCTTCAAAGGGGCCAGTTTTGAGCACTTCGGTTCAGAACTACACTTCAATATGGCTGTCATTTTTGTTTTCACTCCTAAGTGCCCTTTGGAGAGTGATAAATCTCGTTTGGAACGCACCGATACTTTGACTTCTATCTTACAGTCTAAGGTGAAATCTCACTGGTTAAAAATCCTGCTTTTTGTAACCAAACAAAATATCTGTTGATTAGCTGTAATTGTCACGTTTTCACTGGAAACCATTGGTATTGTGTCTGGTTACAGGACATTCTGTACATTCACAAACACTGTTTAAAAGAATGAGAACTGACACTTTTGTCTTTTGTTTGTCATTTGCATGACTGTCCAAATGTGCAATTTACAGCTTTTTTTCTATCAAAACATTGGCCTTAGCGTCGGGTTTTACGGCGCTTGTAAACACAAGCACATGCACACAAAATCATCAACACACCCACCCAAACTCCAATGCACACCCAAGCACCTTTCCCCCGTCTCTTAGTACACACAGTCTGTTTTTATGCCTTCGTCCATTGTTTTACACTACTCTCACCCGCCTTCCTCTTATACTGTTGGCGGGGAGCCACTGCCAGACTCTGTGGCTCTGTGGTTTGGTTGGAAAGGGCTAGTTCTCTCGCTCTCTTCGTCTGGCATAGGTGCAGTGTTGGGCCTCTGCGTCTGCAGCAGACACACAAACACACTCACACAGCTCCCTTCGCACGCGAGGTGCCGTGTGGGCCGTGGTCTCAGACATTCTCAGGTGGTGACTTCAGGAGAAAGCGTCTACATCCGCAGGGCTCCTGGGAAAACGGGCTGGCTTGTTCCTTTTGGAGGTCTAGTCGAGGAAAAGGAGGGTTCCTTTCCTTTCTTTCTCTCTTGCTAGTGTTCGCTCACTCCCCCCCCTCTCTTTCTTTCTCAGTCTACTCTTGGCCGTTTTAGGCTGCTGATCATCTGGTGCTGATTACAGTCCTGCCTTCCTTGTTGACATGAGCGATGGGCTGATGAAGCCTCTTCTCTCATTTCGCTCTCATCTTCTGTATTTCTCTCGTCCGTTTCACTCTTTTCATCTCTTCTTAAAGGAATAGTTCACTCAAAAATGAAAATGGTCATTTACTCACCCTTACAGTAGCTACATACAAACGAGTTTCTTTCTTCTGTTGAACACAAAAGCAGATATTTTGAACAAAACTGAAAAGCTGTGACCAATGACTTCCATAGTATTTGTTTTTCCTTCTATGGGAGTTAATATTTGCCGGTTTTTAGCTTTCTTCAAAATATCTTCTTTTGTGGTCAACAGAAAAAAGAAACCCATAAGGGTTTTAAACCATTCGAGGATGAGTGAATAAAAGAATTTGGGTGAACTATGCCTTTAATCTATCCTGTATCTCTCTCTGAATATTGTCATGTCTCTTGTGTTTTTTGATTCTCATTTATCTAATTTCAGTTTATTTCCTCTTTCGCTTCTGAGTTTATTTGGTTCGTATATATCTTTCAATCTCTGCTTGCTTCTGATCTTGTCTTTAATGGCTGACTCTTGAACATTTTGAAACCTTGCTTCAACTATTTTGTACTTTTATCTTTTCCTGTTCTCTCTCATCTCCTGTCACTATCAGCTATTTGCTATACCTTTATCTAATTGTCTTGTCTGTTTCTCTGTGGTGGCGCAAGTTCTGTTTCTCTCATATTTCGTCTTGTCTCTGCTTATCTTGCTTTTTTTCCCCTCTTGTAGGTTATTTCTCATTTAGTCTCATCTAGGCTTCTTCCGTCTGTCCCTTCCTTATGTATTGTTTTCTCCAATATCTATCACTTTGTTTCTGTTTGCTTCTTATCTTGTCCTTAACGATTACCTCTCATCTCTTCTCTGAAACTTACCTTGAATCCTATATTTTCGCTCTTGTGTTTTCTCATCTCACTTGTCTCTTTTCCGGTTCCTCTCTCCTCTCCTGTCTTTATCAGCTTTTTTTTTTGCTCTCGTGTCGTCTCATCGTCTTGTCGGTTTCTCCTCTCTCTGTCCCTTTTTAGCCTTCAAACCGCCACAGAAAACCGAGCCTCGGTTTCCCATGGAGTGAGTAATCCCCCTCTCTCTATCTGTGGCCAACAACTGTGAATCACATGCAGTATTTATCTGCGGGAACACAATTCAAGCTGAGAGTCTTTGAGTCTCTAAGAGAGGTCTCTCAGGCTTGCTGGACTCCAGAACGCCCTCTGTGAACCCCAGCAAACAAAGACCAGTGTCAGAGTGAGACTCTACAGAGAATTGGGCCAAAAGCTGAGTTTGGGTCTTCAAGTTCTTGTGAATAAGAAGTTACAGCCTTTTTTGGGTCAAGAATGTTAATTCAAAACTTGGATATGTGTATTATTTGTGTGCGGCAGTAAAGTCGCTAACAATTAAATGCAATTATGCAACCATTTCTTGTTTTTAGGGGTTTGAACAGCATGCAGTGCACTGTTGTGGAGCTGTGGGTGCTCTCTTTCCACAATTAGAGCTGTCAATCTCTGTTTCCTGCCAAATCCTCTTTATGACTTCCCTCAGAACTGTCCAAAATCCCATTGCTTCAAGTGCCGAGGTCAACTTTTGAATCTCGCCTCGAAAATTGCCTTGACAGAATGTGTGAAGGAGCAACCGAATTCGTGCTCCTTCATTTCCCGCAGATGAACGTTTTCATTCGGCGACGTTGACTGCTGGCTCCCTGCGTGCATTTCCAACTTCATTAGCACATTTTTAGGGTGTACTTTCACTGGAAAATCTACAAAGTTTTCACTCTGCTTTCCACCTTCAAACCACAGAACACCTGCTCGAGCAAAGTTACACATACGTTGAGAAATGTAAAAACGTATGAAAGCTAATCAACCATCATATCCTGAGAATACAGTTTATTAAGTTATTGTGCTCTTTCTCTTGCGAACATTTCACTTGGGGAATAAGTGGGAATGTTTGACGGATAGGAGCTGGAATTGTGTGAATCTGATTTCCCAGTTGGTTTGTAATCTAAAGGTAGATATAAATAATTAATTTGAAAAACAATTTGGAACTGTGTGCTCAACAGTTGGGTGGTTCTTGGTCTTAAAAGGTGTAAAGTGGACCAGATAGTCAAAAGTATGGGTACACAAAACAACTTTTCCATTTTAAATGATCACTCCAGCTGTGAAGCATCCTTAAAGGTCTCCATTTGCTGCAACTATTTAGGCGTATTCGCTCTTTCCATCTCCCATTTTCGTTTTCTCACAAAGTTGTAATACTGGCTTGGGGCAAAGAGGATTTTATAAGATGGTTGGGAATGGAGGGGTGGTGCCTCATCCAAGATCCAGTCCAACCTTTCAATGCAGAGAAATAGGGCTCTATAAAAATGGGATAATTTTTGTTTCATTTCAACAGTTTGTGAAATAAGTGATGAGACATAGAATGCTATATAAATAAAAATATTAGTTAAGAAAAATAGTCTTACCTCTTAATTGCAGTTTTCACAACTTGATTGAGCAAAGGATGGGTTTCAAAGGTTTACATCCAACAAATGTAACATTTTCTTTTTATTAGAGAAAATGTCAGTGTAAAATTATGCTTCATACTACAATTTAGCTAATACAATTATTATACAATTATACTACAAATAACCATATTTTTATAATATATATAAAAAATGCAAACAATGATTTTGTCAACTGCTGCAATAATTAATGTATTTTAAATGTAAAAATCATATTTAGGGATCAAATATTGATAGTGTACATTGCAATAAGATAAACAGCATATCATGCCAATCATTGTATTGACAAAAAGAGTCATGAAACGGTTTCTCTAAGAGATTTAGGTTGTTGTATCAGGGAAATTTAAAGGAACACTTCACTTTTTTTGAAAATAGGCAAATTTTACAGCTTCCCTAGAGTTAAACAGTTTTACCATTTTGTAATACATTCAGACAATCTCAGAGTTTGACAAAATTCTTTTAGCATAGATCATTGAATCGGATAAGATCATTAGCATCTCATGCAGAAAAAAAATTCAAAACTGATATATAAAGGTTGACTCTTCTGTAGTTATATCTTGCACTAAGACTGACAGAATGGTTAGGAACTATACTGTCATTCCGGAAACTTTGCTGCCATACCATGGTTGCAACAGGTGCAATATTGTCCAGCACCTGAAATAGCCCCTAGTCAACTAGGTAACAGCACTGCATAATATCGTTGTGCCTGCTGCAACCATGGTACAGCAGCAAAGTTCCTTTACACCAAAATGAGGGTATACTATCATCAGTCTTAGTACACGATGTTACTACAGAAGAGTTAAGCTTTAAACAGGAAAATTATCAAAACTCTTTTTTTTAGCGTGATGCTAATGTTCTAATCCAATTTAGTGATTTATGCTAAGCTAAAAGTGTTCCCACCATATATGGAGATCAACTGAATGGAGCCTATTTCCCAAAAAAAGTAGTGTTCCTTTAAGTCGACACGATTCCTCACACCGTCTGACGGATTAAGGTTGACATTTATTGAATTGGGTCTCTGCTCTCGTGGTGGCCCTTGACACAAAAAGCCCCAGTAAAATCCTCTGTCAGGGGATAGGTCAAATGTTCTTTCTTCACCTGTGTCAGTTTTACTCAATGTCAATTTCACAGTGTTCATAGAAATTATTGCTTTACACAACATGCATTCCAATAAAAAACACTCCATTGTTTCAAAACTAACCTTTCCTCTCTTACTCCCTTGTGAGAAGTCCATGTGCTCGACTGACTTCCAGTACCTCTGAAAAACACCCAAAGTAACTCCCTGAACACGTGCGTCGACTGAATAACAGCATAAATCAATACCTACAGTTGCACCACATGGTAAAACCACAGATTCATGACTCACGGTAGCCATTTTTCAACTTCATGCTGTTTGGATGAAAAGCTTGGAGGGATTTTTTGTGTGTGTATATTGTAGATGTCATGCATAAGCTGTCTGTTGTTAAACTAAAAACACTTCCATCAAATTCCAATGACTGTGAGTAACAACTGCTCTCAAACGCAGTGTTTGTAGACTCTTTCTAATAAAGTGAGTTTTCCCAGAAGTCTGTGACCCGTTTAGATAATAGTTTAGCAGTACTTTTGGTGATGTTTTTGATCGAATAACAAAAATAGACTTTAATAGTTATAGATTTAATAGTTTAAGACAACATTGTCTGCGTTGGTGATACATATTACTATGCTAAAACTGGTAATTAACTGCCAGGATTTGTTCTAATTTTACACACACATGCGATGGATGTACAAAAACAAAGTGATGGACTTGTATTCACTCAAAATAGAAGCATCAATGTGTCATGCAATATTGTGAACACGACAGATGGCTCTCTGCTGACTTCCATGAGCTATTAAAATGGAATTTGATGGCAAAAATGACTTTCTGGAGAAATAAAAAAAAAAAAAGGCATTTGATAAAGAGGCTATAAATGGAGCAAACAGATGTGTTTATTAGACAGCTGTAATATGCTAGCTTGACATTTCTTATATTCGAGTATGAAAGAGACAGCGATGTGCTTGCCGACTAAACAGAAGGCACACATTAACTCTTTACTGATAATATATTAGCAACACGGGCAGCACGGTGGCGCAGTGGGTAGCGCTCTCCCCTCACAGCAAGAAGGTCGCTGGTTCCAGCCTCGGCTGGGTCAGTTGGCATTTCTGTGTGGAGTTTGCATGTTCTCCCCGTGTTGCCGTGGGTTTCCTCCGGGTGCTCCGGTTTCCCCAAAGTCCAAAGACATGCGGTACAGGTGAATTGGGCAAGCTAAATTGTCCGTAGTGTATGTGTGTGAATGGAAGTGTATGGGTGTTTCCCAGTGATGGGTTGCAGCTAGAAGGGCATCCGCTGCGTAAAACATATGCTGGATAAGTTGGCAGTTCATTCCACTGTGGCGACCCCAGATTAATAAAGGGACTAAGCCGAAAAGAAAATGAATGAATGAATGAATATTAGCAACACCCCACCAATATAAAAATGACCAACAATATTCGCTTTATTACACCAGTAGCACAGGAAATTTAGTTTTGCTAACATTTTGTTGCATATAAGATTATTTATAGTATTAATAGTGTTACATATAAGCAAACGCACATTAACGCTGTATTGCTAATATATTTGCAACTTTGATATTTGGTATATCAGTAAACAATTGGCAGTAATTAACAATACACACACCCTCTAGCACGCATGATAATGCTGTTAAGAAATACACAAGTGCTAATATTAGCAATACGCCACTAACATTAGCAATAGATTTTGGCTAACAAAAATGAACTTATATTTGCAATACACCACAGCTAACAGATTATAAACTATTTATATTATCTATACACCACATGCACATCAGTAAGCAATCCCTAGTGTTAGCAATACTACGCTAATACTGTACAAACAACAGTATTGCTTATACCAAGACGTACACAACTGCTAATATTAACAATGCACCACTGCTACTAAGTTTAACACTTGCAAGTCAAGTTAGAAATCCAGAACTAGCAACTTTATTAAGACATGCTAGAAATGATTCAAAATACAGAAGCAACCATCTAGAAATCAAATATACAGTAACATTTAACAACTTCTGACAAACATGTTACTGAAAATATGTTAGCAACATCGTAGCAACTACTATTACCCAGAACAGCTTAATAACCACAAAATCACACACTAGCATCCACCCACAACACCATTATGGCAGTGATTTTTCCAAGCATTCACTTTTTAGATTTACTTCTTGTTCACTTTCTGCTTAGCACCCTCTCTCTGAACCTCCCTCCGTTCATGTTTTCACCTCATTTTGTCTGTCTCTCCATCTCTTAACATCTGTCATCTTCACTTCTTCCTGTCAGTCATGCCTAACTTTCCCTTTTTTCCCTTCTTCTCTCATGCCACTTTTCTCGTGATTCATCTCTTCCACTTCTCTGCACTTTGATTTTGACCTTCTCTCTTGCTACACCTTCCTTTTTGCATCGGTTTTCGGCTTATCACCATTTTCTCACTCGATCCATCACTGTAATCTCTTCTAAAGTACCCAACAACTTCTACATCTTTTCTGCTCAACTTTAGTCCTGCACCTTCAGCCAGAACCTGAATTGCCTCCTTTTACCTCACCTTTACTTGCCTTCTAATGAGAAGTAGAACTTTACTGGTTTAAGTGTCTCAAATCAGTTTGATGTCTCCTGTAGCTCTTGAGTAGCTTTTTCCATCCAATTAGACTTATGCATAAAACTGAAATATATTGCATGAAACATTTGTGAATAAAGCCAATGAGTCTAAAAGAAAAAAATCTAAACTTGCTGATACACTGGCACCAACAATTAAAAAAAAAAAAGGAATTTGCTAGGTTAGGAGAAGCCGCTGTCTGACCTTTTCTTATATAATGAATTACTAGCACCAAACACATGATGGCTTTTGGAGATATGAGACCAATCTTTGTGAGCGCAACCACTCAAGACAGTTCTAGAGGTAATAGTACTGGACCACTTTGATGACAGACTTTGGCTGAGGGATTTTAGAATGACCAAATCGATCTGCTGGTTTGTCCATTAATGTCGTCCCATCGTGCTCATTTTTATCATCACATGACCTGTCAAAATCACTAAATGCATGTTGAAATTTATTTTTTAACTTTGTTTCAGATATTCAATACTCAAAGAGTGTAGTGCAATAGGAGCTGGGAAATGAAATCATAGCTGACCTTGTAGGTACCAAATGTTTAGAGAAGACCTGTGAAAGGCAGAAAATGGTCAGATGGGAAAATGAGAATTATGCCACCACAGATAAGACTTGTTCAAGAAAGCATGTTGCTCTTATGTATCTTGTGCGGAATGAGCAAATAATGAAGATGATGAGATATTGAGGTCAAGCCTAAACATACTGTATGATTGAAAAAACACAGACATTAAGATTTTGGACACAAATGTCATGTTGGCAGAACAATCATATCCAGTGAGGTAATAAACTGAAATGGTAGCCCACAAACCTGAGCAGAGACTGTCAGAACTTTGTCTGGGACTAACGTTCAATGTAAATGCCTAAGATCAATCATGACCTATGAGTCTCTCAAAATACAGTATGTCGCAGTGATGTTGCCAGTCTGTTGACTGGCTGCCAATTTCTCCATAGCTGGCTAAGCAGAAGTGCACGATTTACCTATTTATTGTTATTCAGTGAAGTAATTATCAGAGAAAGGAGTAAACATCTCGTTCTTGTCCATATCGTTGCTTGTCCATATCGACAATTAAACCGTATCCATGCATGACTGGTGGATCAGCAAGGAATGGAAGGATAAAACCATTTGACCTGATAGTGGAAAGGCGGATATTCTGACATTTCCAGTGGTGCATAAACTGGAATTTTTCATATATTTACATAACTAATAAATCTCTAGGGTTGATCACCAATTCTGGCTTAGCAACAAAGTGATTTAATTCACGCTTAAAAGGTTAAAAGTGTGCACCATGCCTAAGGTTTGCTTGGTAATTTCCTAGCTACAGGTATGTATGTATGTATGTTCATCAGCTAAGCTACTGAATCTTTCAGCTGGAAATTTGATTTTGGTTTGTCAGACTTGTTTTTGAGAAGAAGAGAAAGTACACGTAGGAATTCCCACACTGTAAGTGATGGGAAACTGCTCGGAGCAAACCAACATATTCTGGTAGCCTGGATGTGAGTGTGGATGCTTCTCTTCCCTGGTCGCACCCTGCTAATAAACTCAGCATTGGTCACTATTCAACTGTCTTCAACTGGTTGCATCTGTTCTGAATTACAAACAAAGCTTGTGCGGAGGATTTCTTGTGCTCACTGAATGACCTTTCTTAGACAAAAACAAATCAGAAAATCCCAATTTTTACACTAAGGGACGCCCACATTGTATTGGGTTAGCATTTTGGGGAGCAGTAAACGAATCTTAACAGAAAATTATCATGTGGTGAAAATTCAATAAATTTGACTGATGCTTTGAAAGTTTAGACCTATTATTGGCTGGAGACGCTAAGCTACGGGCGATCTAATAAACAGGATAAGGCAGTCTGAGCTCTATGTTTTGCTCATGTGTATCAGTTAAAGTTCTTACAGATGGGCGAGGAACCAATGTTGTGGCAGATTTACTGCCCCCGGATCATGACGGCGCTCTCCGAAGAGTTATGTCGCTTAGCATCGCTAGCTGTGTGAGCCATCTGCCTCCATTTCCTGTCAATCAGTCTTCTCTGGCATTCTGGGATTGATCCGGGTGTGTGGTCCTTCATTGAAATCAGGGGGAAGTTTGGCTGTGCTTCTGTAGGGAGCTGTTAAAGTCCTGGAAGAAGCCAGGGAATTTTTTAGCGGTTTCCCGCAAGTGGAGATAGGGAGGGCAAAGTAGCGTGCACACACACACACACACACACACACACACACACACACACACACACACACACAGAGAAATGCATAAACACCTACTGTCTTCCAAATCTGTCAATCCATTGGGAGAAATTTGCTTGCACGAAACACCAAGCTTAAGCGAAAATGCAATACGTAACCTGACCAGCAGGTGGAGACAATGATATGGTTATTGAGGACAGTAAAACACTAGGGTTGTTTTGCATCTGGAACAAACCCTTACAGTGCACACATATATTATATTCACCCTTGATTGGATCATATCCTTTCTGTATCTCCTTTTTCAAACCAATGGATCGTTTCCCATTTGGGGTTTACTGTCACCCCGAGATTAAGGATGAAACAAAAGATATATGTTCTGAAATTATATATATATGCAGCTAATTGTCTCAAAACATTGATGCTGACATGGATTCATATCTTTCTTTATGTACAGTCAACGCAATGTCACATTTTCCAATTTTTATGCCATAAAACAGATGTTTGCACAGCTTTAAGCTGCCATTCATCTCACAAATTGTCAGCTTAGGCTATGAATTGCCACCCTGTATGACATAAAAATAAAAATGGTGATGAAAGTTACGCTGACCTAAAAAAAAAATACGTGCACAGGCTTACACACTGTTATCAAGTGAAAAACATATTAGTTTTAAACGTACAAACCCAATAGTGTGATTTTCAGCACAGGGAATAATTCACTTTGATTATAAGGTTGCTCTTGGGTAAAGCTGAAATGCCTCTGAAGTCACTAAAATGACTTCAAAAGACAGAGTTCCTGTATTTTAGATGAATTGCTTTGCTGAAAAACTTGAAGGTGGTAATATAATGTCAATGTGTAAACTATCAAATATTTTGTTTCAGAAATTAAATCGTGGTTTACTTATTTAGCTAATTACCATCTCAAACCAAGCAAGAAATTAACAAACGGTAGAAAAAAAAAAGTCACCCTCCCACTGCACAGAGTAAAATTAAATTGTAGGTAAATTAGATCCACTTTTGTGCGTGTGTATGTGTGTGTGTGTGTATACATGGATGTGCCGCTGCCACTTATCCAAGTTGATAAGGTAATTGAATATACAATCTAACAATACATTCATTCATTTTCTTTTCGGCTTGGTCCCTTTATTAATCTGGGGTCGCCACAGCGGAATGAACCGCCAACTTATCCAGCAAATGTTTTACGCAGCGGATGCCCTTCCAGCTGCAATCCATCACTGGGAAACATCCATACACACCCATTCACACTCATACACTACAGACAATTTAGCTTTCCCAATTCACCTATACCGCATGTCTTTGGAATTGTGGGGGAAACCGGAGCACCCGGAGGAAACCAACGGAAACACGGGGAGAACATGCAAACTCCACACAGAAATGCCAACTGACCCAGCCAGGGCTGGAACCAGCGACCTTCTTGCTGTGAGGCGATTGTGCTACCCACTGCGCCACCGTGCTGCCCCCTATTAATACAACACACTACAATTATTTGAACGATTTAATTCTCTGGCTAGATTAGTCTTTAATTGTGATTACACTAGGATGCTAGCATTACTAGTGTATACCAATCTGCATATTAGTTTTGTTTCTGGCTTTGTGACAAGTATGCTCGACTTTAAATGGTTTGCTAGTGTTCTGGTTTAGACATTTTATCATATTTGATGTGTTAAAAACCAACATTTATTCAAATTATAGCTAATCAAATGCATAATGTAACAGTGCAACAAAGCAATGGAAATAATTTGAATATTTTTGTTCACGGGGATAGATTTGATGTGTATTTAATTGCGGTTGTATTATCATAGCATTTATTAATCAATTTGTTTCTTTTGTTATTTCAAACGACTATTAAACAATGGCTTCGTGGCACAAATATGCTTGACTTACATTTTGTTGACTAGTTGTATCGGCTTTTTGGTAGCTAAGCTAGTTTAGCTAATAGCTAAAGCATGAGTCCTATGAAATGTTAAGATGTACTTAAAACTGCTGTTTATCCATGTTTTAGGTAATTCTATGTATAAAACCACAAACAAGAAACGACTTCAATAAGTTTTTAATTTTTTTACTTCAATAATTTTTGTTGTTCCTGGATAGGTCTTTGCTAGCATACAAGCCACATTATTCATATATTAATCCTTTCAATTGCATCAAATGATTAAAACTGTGATGCCAATTTGCATGTCTTAAAATGTTTACTAGTGTTACCTGTATTAATCAGGCAGAAATGCCCTTAAATGTTTTAACAAAATTATTCTTCACTTTGAAAGGCTACAATGGCATTAAACGCACACACGGCTACTGCCACTAGAGGGCAGTATCATACTGTAAATGCACTACTGTACATTTACACTGAAAACAAATAATATTTGTCTCTTCCTCACTCCATTTGGCCAATACTTGTGCTTTTAAAGTGATTTTCTATCTCTGCTGTATAAATGTTTAAAATCTCGAAGCAAGGAAATAAAGTTTCTTATTACAGTTGTCTCTTATAGAAAAGTTCAGACTTGCAGTCATAAATGGAAAAAGTGCAAATGGTTTGGTAATGGACTTTATATATATATATATAAAAAGAGTCATTTCTATTTCATAAAATGTCTGTTTACAAGAGGAAATATTAATAATTGATGCTGGCCTATTGCTAACAGTCTGTCCTGCGTCAGTCAATACGACTTTTTCAGCATTGGATGATAAAGGGTTTGACATGGAAATACATTACAGAATCCCTGTTAAATAGAGAAAGAGACACTAAAACAAGTGACAGGGACAGGTGGCATTCTGGGGGGGAAAAGAGGAATGGACTGATTAAGACAGCTGGGTGTGGGAGACAGAATGAATGACACAAGAAAACTGCCTTGGTGATATTGAAAACGTCAAGCCGAAGGTATTTATACCATAGGGAGCCAAACAGGAAGTAGATTCCTTTGACAGGGCCAAAGGAAGCATCACATGCATCATTCACCAAGAAGGCAATCCCAGAATGCACTGCAACAAGCTCAGTGAAAGAAAAAAATTGATGTGTTTTTTTAAATTAAAAATAATATATAACCATTGGATGATGCCAGAATACATTGCAAGACATATTGCATTTATAAATTGAGAATATATTTCATTCAGTAGAAAAAAAGTAGATTAAAAGCAGTTTATTAACACAAAAAATAAAGATTATATACATGTTAGAATATATAAAGATATAGCATATATATATATATATATATATATATACACTACATTATTTTAGTGACTCTTAAAAATATAAAGCCTTCAGCTTCGCAATATATTCCATTTATATCAATTGAGTCTCCAGTGAGGCGGTTGTAAAATTAATATATGAAGGAAAACTTGAAACAATAGACAGATTGGCATGGATGGAGACGGGGTGGGCGGTTGAAAAGGGGCCTTGACTGATAGATGAACATACCTGAACTCTCTCTCTCCCTCTCTCTCCGTCTTGATAAGTACTGGCATCAGCGGAATAGAGCAAGCTGTCCTGTCAGCCTTAATTGCGGAGGAGCGGAGAGGTGAAGGAAAAGTCTCCTGGGGTGGAGAACGACATATAGAGACGAAAGATCCACCACACACAGAGATGAAGACAATCGGCGGTGAAGGTTTTGCAGTATTCTGTCTCTCTAGATGATAACTGTGTTAAAATGAAATGTATAATTATTTACTTGTGACATTATTTGAAAGAAACAATGATTTTATTGGAAATGAATTTGTAATAATAAAGAAATACCCCCTTTTGACACAATTTTTTATAAAAAAATAATTGAGGGGGTGCCCCAAGGATCTGTGTTGGGGCCTTTTAAACATACACAATTATTATAAACACTGTTAATTTTTTAACATGCACACACAATTAGCATAAATAATAAACGTAAGAGGTTCCAACACAGATCCATGGAGAACTCCCATACATACATTATATACACTGGCTGGCCAAAATGAAAGAACGAAATGAAAGAAAGATTGCGTTTCGAAATTAAATAAAAAAGGGGTGTAGTTATAACTCCGTACTACATTTTTTGGTGAGCTCCTGAAATTATTTGTGTACCATCATTTTTATTCACTGACATGACTTCATTTGATTAAGTGTTCATGTGGATTTAATAACCACTGATTTAAGAAATATGGCATCAAAAATAAATAAATTAAATGCAGTTAGGCCAAAATTGGACTCTTTTTCAGTCATGGAATATGGGACTGATGTTATCGTAACTTCTGATGAAGTATCAGATCTATAAAAAGTAAATCTAGGCCGTGTACAGTATATAGGGGTAATCCATGTTTTTTTCTACATATACAGAAAATGTGCATCCTTTGATGCCCAATGTTTCCCAGGTCCTTTGAGAACTCTCTCTAACTCTCTATATAAAATATATATAGTTGCCCCCTTAATTTTCCAAAGAAAAGAGATCCAAAGACATTCAAACAAAAGAGAAAGGAAATAGAGATCTACCAGTCTGGAAAAGATTATAAAGCCATTTCTAAAGCTTTAGGACTGCAGCGAAATACTGTGGTTCACATTAAATACACATTATCTACAAATGACCAAAACATGGAACAGTGGAGAACCTTCCCCAGAGTGGCCGGTCGACCAAAATTACCCAAAGAGCACAGTGACAACTCATCCAAGAGTTTACAAAAGACCCCAAAGCAACATCCAAAGAACTGTAGGCCTCACTTGCCTCAGTTAAGGCAAGTGTTAATGTTCATGATTCCACCATAATAAAGAGACTGGGCAAAAACAGTATGCATGGGAGTTCTAAGAAGTAAACCACTGCTAAGCAAAAAGAACACAAAGGCTCATTGTTTTGCCAGATAACATTATGATGATCCCTAAAGACCTTTGGAAAAATACTGTTGACTAACGACAAAAAAACCTTTTGGAAGGTATGTGTCCCATTATGTATGACATAAAAGTAGCACCACATTTCATTTCAGAAAAAAGAACATCATACCAGCAATAAAATGTGGTGGTGGTAGTGTGATGGTCTGGGTTGTTTTGCTGCTTTGTGACCTGGAAGACTTGCTGTGTTAAATGGAATCATGAATTCTGCTGTGTACCAAAATATCCTGAAGGAGAATGTCCGGCCATCTGTTAGTGACCTCAAGCTGAAGTAAACTTGGGTTTTGCAGAAGAACAATGATCCAAAGCACACTAGCAAGTCCACTTTGGAATGGCTGAAGAAAAACAAAATGAAGACTTTGGAGGGGCCTAGTCAAAGTCCTGATCTGAATCCAACTAAGTTGCTGTGGCATGGTTCATGCTCGAAAACCCTCCAGTGTGGCTGAAATTCAACAATTCTGCAAAAAATAAATCTGTAATGGGTAAATGCTTTTTCACACCACTGAATATATATATAT
>CAIGQW010031024.1:1132904-1146169 GCA_903798125.1 Danio choprae
ACACACACACACACACACACACACACACACACACACAAAAGAAAAGCTGTCACAAATAGTTCATTCAGTCATTCATTTTCCTTCGGCTTAGTCCCTTATTTATCAGGGGTTGCCACAGCGTAATGAACCACCAGCATATGTTTACACAGCAGATGGCCTTCCACCCGCAACCCATAAATGGGAAACATCCATACACTTTCATTTACACACGCACTCATACACTACAGCCAATCTAGTTCATCCAATTCACCTATAGCGCATGTCTTTGGACTGTGGGAGAAACCGAGGACCCGAAGGAAACGTGGACACGGGGAGAACATGCAAACTCCATACAGAAATGACAACTGGCCCAGCTGGGACTTGAACCAGCGACCTTCTTGCTGTGAGTGCTAACCACTAAGCCACCGTACCGCCCGTCATAGTTATAAAGATTAAATATTTGTCAAGTATCACATTTTGTTGAAAGACTGAACAGAGCTCCCTTAATCTTTATATTTACAACAGAACTTATAGTGAATCATTTTAATGAGGTGGACAATGGCTACAGTATATTCTTGTGTGAGTATATTTATATTTACAGTAGCCAACATTTAAAGTATATCAAAACCTTTCATCAAACTTGTCCTAAAACTATTGCGGCACACCCATTCTTGTCCTAGGACAATTTTGATAAACATTTTTGATCCACTTCAAATGTTAAATGCTGTATTTTAATAGTTTTATAGTATAGATATATTACCCCCTTGAAGCCATAAATACACTTTTGTTCCAATTATTTGATGATCAGACTGCTCATTTTCTGCTAATATGAAGCGTCACTCACCATAAGGTGGGCCAGAAGAGACATATGCCCTGTCTCCCTGTTGTTTTTATCTGTAATTTAACTTCCTGTGGATAAATCCTACTAGCCCGAGGCCACACATAAAAAAGGAAGGAAAAAAAAAAATATGAAAAGGACACATCACTGCAGGGATTCATAGTGTCTGAGGTAAACAGAGACCTGAGGGTATCTCATAAAATGTAAACAGCGACTCTCACAGCTTTCCGGTAATCCCAAACAGTCGTCTCTATGGACCTGGCGACCTGTGAGCCAATGAGAGAGAAGTATGGAATGAGTGAGCCAATGACAGCAGAGTAGCTAAAAAGTTTAACCAATAACAAAGCAGATTTTTTACAAAAACATACCTTTACATCAGATGATTCCTCTCTTGCGCTTGAAAGATAAGTGGAGAGGTTAAATTTTTTTTTATCACAATGGCCAGGCCTAAAATGATTTTAAACCCCAACCTTATCTCGCACTCTCATACTGTGGAAACTTCTCATGCTGATAAGAATTCATAATGAGATGAGCTAGAGAAACGTGGCAGCAACAATAGATCATGCTTCTGGGAGTTTCCCTGGTAAATTGGGTCATACCGTAGCAGTATATTCGGTTAATGTAAAATAGAGACTCGTAGAGAGACAGAATTAGGGAATTATAACTTGTGTACTTGTTGAAAAAGGGTCAACAGATTGTTTTAGGCTGTTTGCGTTATAATTAAAACCGCCGTTAATGCCTTGGAGAGATTCTGGGAAAATAAATACTTTCTCCAATGCGTTTCTGCACAGCACCAAATGGGATCACAAAAATGTATTTCTTTCGAGAAAAACAAAAACACTCTTTCCGAAAAAATAATTAAGAACTTAATATAACTCTCTTATATTGACATTAAACAATACTAAATTCCTCATATTTTGCCTTAAAGCTACTGTGCATATTTTAATTATACACTGTGGAAAAAAGGTCACAGACTGAACTAATTATTATTTAGTGAATGGTTCCAAAAATATAACTCAACTTTAAATATGACCTCAAATGTTTTTTTTTTTTTTTACTACAACTTTAAAAAAGATTGTAGTATGACTGGATTTGTGTTCATTCAACACAAATTTTTAAACTGTTAATACTAAATATGAACTTAATTTGATATACTTTTAGGATGTATGTTTTTGGAATTATCATAGTTAACTAATAAACACATTTGTAGTGTGTTTTATTTGTTAGTATTTCTGCTAGTTGGCTAATCAATCAACTTGGTTTCACCAGTCAAAACATCGTTTTTTTGGACGAAAGTGCTTTTATTTTTCTATTCACATTTTAAGTAGTTTGCAACAATATATTGTCTGTGTTGGAAATGTAGATTACAGTACAAAACCAGTAATAAGCTGCCTGTAACTTTTCTATTATAACAGATATATTTACATTTTTGTCTGATACAATATGTTTAGAACTACTGAAAATGTCAATAAAAAAAGTTGCTTTATTAAATTTTTGTTCAATTTTCTAAATAAATAACTTCAATAGCAAACAGAAAAATAGACAACAGTTAATGAATGCATATTTGTACAGTGTACAATGTATATACGTTTAGTAATTCATATCTATATTAAAAAGTAAGAACATTTTGAACTTACCAGTGTTGAGTATGAAGTCTATTAACAAACACCAGAGACTCTAAACAGGGTTTTAGTGTGTGCATGCGTTTCCAAAATAGTAGCAACAAACCACGAACAGCCTACCACGCTTGCATTAGCAAGTTAGCTTGTTTCCCTTTGATCATTCATTATGTTGGCTTTCTCATGCTCGGAGGAGCACTGATAGCCTGATCAGGGGCTGTGTTTTCTCTCCATTTACACAAACAAAAAAATGGCAAAGAGGTTGTGAGAGACTCAGGTGGATCTTTCCCAGCAGCCCTTTGAGATAATGAGCAGAAAATGGCAACATGCGCGCACACAAGCACACACACACACACACACACACACACACACACACACAAAATGAACAAATAGCAAGAACACACTTAAACTACAACAACAACAGAACTAAATGAGTCGACTGGGACTACCTGTCTGTTTGATTACATACAAATGCAAGCAAAAGCAAAACAAGTCCCTGCCGACACAACGAATTTAATCTTGAAGATCTAGCCACTTTAGCTTTTCAAGCTAATGTTAGCCGTCTGGAAGCGTATCGATTAACATTGCTGGCTCCATGCAGGATTATTTTTATCGTGCATCCTGTTTCAGTGGCTCAGGTGCATTAGCGCTCAAATGCCAGATGCACATATTCGAAATGTTGTCCCAAATCAATACGGTATGCATGTTATGAATATGACCCAATGTCCCCTACACTATAGGACTTTTTACCTTCCGAATTTTTTTTTACCTTATTTTATGTGTCATTGACAGACTATGCTAATACGTGACAAAAATATACACTTGTGAGAGCTTTGATACATTGTATAAAACTATTATAACAGTTGGGGTGACATGGTGGCTCAGTGGTTAGCACTGTCGCCTAACTCGCCTTACAGCAAGAAGGTCACTGGTTCAAATCCCGACTGGGTCAGTCAGCATTTCTGTGTGGAGTTTGCATGTTCTCCCAGTGTTGCAGTGGGTTTACTCCGGGTGCTCCGGTCTCCCCCACAGTCCAAAGACATGTGGTAAAGGTGAATTGAATAAACTAAATTGTCCGTAGTGTAATCGTTAATGCTCATACTGTCGTGGCACCATGTGAGAGGAACCTATGTGCCGAGTTGAGCAGCTTACAAGCTTACAATCATTTTTAAACAAGTCAAAAAGTATGGGGAGCTGTCAGCTTGAATTTGTAAGGTGTGTGTCTGGTTGAGTGAGATGACCTGTCGATCTATCTGAAGTTGACCAATCAGGAGGACATTGATATTGTAAGTATACCACATGTAAAACTTAAATGTAACCATTGGATGTAGCTAACCTCCCCAAACAAAACTTGCTGCTGAGGGAAACTGAGGTAAGAGTTACATCTCGAAGATGCTGTACATTGCCGAACTTAGCAGTGGTAGCTATAAGTGCTGTCCTCACATCTTTGAAACGATACTTTCAAATATTTAGTTTGTTGTTGACGTAAACATATATAAGTGGGCTATAACGGTATAAAGCACTTACAAAACTATCTGTAATGTTAGATGTTTTGGTCAGTAGTGTTCCTGTTGTAGCACAGTACTGTACGAATGGTGGAAGTAAGCCAGTAGCCTTAGATTTCACCTGAAATACGTCACGCGCCGCCGTGCAAAGAGCCTTTTTTTTTTTTTTACTTTAGCAAAAACAAGACCAAGCATTGTAGTGCCAACAAAAAAAAACACATGCATAATTAAAGGGATAGTTCCCCCTCAAGTGGTTTCAAACCACTTCCAAACAGTAAAAAAAACAATTTCTTTTTTGAAGAAAGTTGAAAACCTGCTACCATTGACTTCCACAATAGGAAAAACAAATACTAGAAAAGCCAATACTTACAGGTTTCCATCTTTCTTTAAAATGTCTTTTGTGTTCTACAGAAAAATGAAAGAAACTCATAAAGGTTTGAAACAAGTATGAGTAAATGATGACAAATTCAACATCTAATTTTAGAGCGAACAAATTAACGCTACTATTTTAATCAAATAAACAGCACAACAAATTAAACGGTGCGGTTTGATACAAAAACCTCTTAATGATCATCTCGGATTAATTAAAAATCCTACATGCTATAAATGCTGTTTACATCATCAGCCATTTGAATATATCCATCCCTTTACGTGTAATGAAAAATGACAGTGAATAATTTTTATTTATTTTTTGCTCGTGATATGATGATTTGTGAAATGAGCTCTCCAGCTGCGGTTTGTGGGGATGCTCTGTGTTTAAATGCTTAGTCCCCAGGAGAGGCTCGCCGGCCTGCGGCAGACCCCACCAAACTAAAGCAGACTCATTTTCCTCCCCTATAGGGAGATTGGAAAGGGTAGTCATGCATTTAAAGCTGCGGAGACAGCTGGGGAAAACGGCACGTTATCTCATTGAGAAAACAGAGCACAACTGAAAAATGCTCCAGAGGAAATGGAAAGAGAGAGAGAGAGAGAGAGAGCGGAGGAGGAAGTAGAAGTAGGAGAGAGGCTGTGCTGTTATAGTGACCTTGAAGGTGTGAATTGATAAACTGCGGTGTGGAGTACACTCACTCAACAACATATGCACTCGCGCATGCATTCTGACAGCCGGGAGCTTAAAAAACCTTTTACATTCAAACTTTATTATTCAAACAGGAAACAAGTTTTCAAGAGTGTTGGAGTCAAATCGGAAATTGTTTGTCTTGTTCTGAAGTGAGCAACATTGTGCGAATACCTTATGGCGGACTGCATATGGTCATTTTAAATGTCTGCCAGATGTCCGATATTAAAGTAAATAATAAATAATAAAGTAGATAGGAATTTCCAGCCTGATCTCATGAGGAAACGTAACTATTTTACGCTTTGTCAGATTAGTTCAGTTCAGTCGTACGAAAATGTACGATTTTTAAAAGGAGGCGTGGCACCAAACCCCACCCCTAAACCCAACCATCACTGGGGGATGAGAAAATCGTACTAAATTGTACAAATGAGATAGTACAAATTCATACAAATTGGCCACCAAATCAAAAAGTTACAAATTGTCGTGAGATAGTGTTGGAATTTCTGGTTGATGCAAACTTTAAGGGGCAGTTAAACTTCAAAAATGAAGTTGCGATAGTTTCTCTCTATTGTGATGTATTTCTGATAAATAACTTTTAATAAATGCTGTGGTGTCTATTATACAAGAAACATCTTTTATATTTTTGTATCTTTTATATCTACACTCCAAAAGATGATGACTGCTGCTTGTTCAAACTACCTGTTTAAAATGAGCTGAAACAACACAGTTCTTGTAATTTCTTTAGCCAGTTTATTTGTTTTATGTTCAGTCCACTTAAAACCATTTAGTCCACTTGTAAACCATTAAGTTAACTTAAGCGTTATGTGTTGGGACAACATGAAGGAATTGTGCTGGTCCAGCTACCTGGTTAGGGGATTTGTAGTTCCCAGCATGCTTTGCGTGGGATTGAATTAAGAGATGCAAATGTTGACGATAAAAATCTTAGGTGTTTAAAGTTAATAGAAAGACTTGTTAGTTTAATTTTCACTTTAGTTTGAAGATTTAGAAGATTTTCATGTAATGCTTTGAGTTTTGAGATTACCACCTTGCAGAAGCACCCATGTTTTGGGTGTTTAACAGTTTGTTGCTTAGCTCAGTGCGCAATAACTGTTTATTAGTTCTGAGATCAATCTCAATCAACTGTATATGTAACTCATGAAATTTGCTTAAAAATGGCTCTTTTAGTTAATTTAGGACAACTTCAAATAAAACTAAGAGACTTCAAAATGTACGACATAATAGACATACATGATATTATCAGACCTTTTGAGTTTAAGTTAAATAAAAATACAAATGCATTTAAACTTTTGTTTGATAAAATCATGTTGGACCAACTCAATTCCATTCAATTGTGTAAACATATTTATTTTTAGTTGGTGCTAAACAAATTTATTGGATGGAAATCCAACTCAATTAAATTGAGTTCATCCAAAGAGTTATTTTTTGACTGTAAATATGAATAGTTGTATCAAATATATATGCGCAATTTTGTGTATTTATACATAATGAATATATTCAGTTCATACATATATATTATGTAAATACAAACTATTATTTTAGAATAATCATGATCAATCGTGATTAATCGTTTGACAGCGACCTAATTGATTAAGTTAACTTGGTCATTTTTGCAAATTTAAGTGGATTGAACATAAAACAAGTTGTCCCAAAAAAAAACCTACTTATTTAAAATGAGTTGAAACAACACAATTCTTAAGTAGTTTGAAAAAGCAGCAAAAGTACATTTTTGAGTGCAGTGTATAATAACAAATGACAAAGGACAAATATTATAATAAAACGTAACATTTCTTGCTAAACAAACATTTAAGTATGTACAGTTAAAACTTAAAAATAAGACTTTAATCTTTTACTAGAGTAACATTTTAGTAGGGGGTTTGTACTTTTACTTATGAACTTGTTTTGTGCACTACATCCACCACGCCAACCTGATTTCACCAAGTAGGACATGTTTATGAATTAACATCTATGTTGATCCTGGAAGAACATTCCAATCAGCCAATCAGAATTAATGGATACGCTTACCGTTTATGTTACGTTTAGGCTTACGTTTAGGTTTATGCACTTCTACATGATTGTTATTCAACTATTATTACCGTCTGATTTTGGGAATCATTTACAGTTATGATTGGGTTTAGGGGTAGGGAATAGGTTTGGATTACATTTTCGAACAATATTGTGTTCCAGGATTAACTTAGATGTAAATCAAGGATCGCATCGTACTTGGCAAAATCACAACGTGCACGTCCACCACTGAGAATAAACGTTGCAATATTCCACATAGAAATATATACAAATTCCAATAATTGCCCATATTGAGTTTAAAATTTTTGCATAAGAGTGGATTCAGTGCTAGAATAAGCTACAATACAGATACAAATCGATGTCGCAAGTAAAAAGTCAAAACAAAGCATTGTCAAGTTTTCTATTCGGAAACAAAGAAATTAAAAAAAGACATCCCAGAAGACCTTTTAAGGCTCTTTTCACATCTTACCTCAAGTCGAGTATTCATCACCACAGACAATCCCCCCCTGCTCGCAGAGCTGATGTGTGGATGGTTAATTGTTTTATGTAGGTTGAGTTTACCTTGATTTGTCTCTATTGTCTGCGACTGATTGTTCGCCGAGACGGTACTTTAGCGAAAAAGTTGAACTGCAATTAGCGCTTTCCCTGTAGAGGAAAGTGTTCCACAGTGGCTCGATGAAGACGAATCGCTCCGCCTCGGCTCTGAGCGTGGCAGCCTGTTTTCTTCATCATGTTGAAGAACGAGGGATGGGGCCTACTTTAAATTTCAAAAGAACAACAAAGGTATTCATTAAAACTACAGGCTCATTTATCTGCATTGTCTGTCTTTTGTTCACTTCTTTAAAAGCGGCTCTAACTTTTGCTCCAATGAAAAAACAAATTACTATACGCTATTATGAGCCTTAACTTGGACCTTAAAAAAACGAAAGAAATTGCGCATGGTAAAACTTAACATGGTAAAAAAAATCTAAGCTAATGCCTAGATAATTGTCTAGCTAGCACCTGTAGTGTAGAGATATATTCCTGATTTAAATTGCTAAGCAAACTGCTAATCAAATAAATTGCTGCATATAACCACAATTTCTTGTTGTAGTTAACATAAGGAACAGGCTAGTAGGGCTACATGCATGCTAAACCAGTAAGCAAAGCTATTTTAGATTTTTTTTAACATAATGATATATAACAAAATGGGAAAGTTTTAACTTAGTATTTTTAAAAAAAAGTTTGGGATACAAATGAGTAGTCAAAATGATCCTGGTTCAATGTTGCGCATGCCAGGCCAGTAGGTGGTGATGACGATTTGTAAAGACGTCACCATTGTCATAAATTTGCATTTTTGTGGCTTTTCTGGTTTATATTTTACCCAAATTGGAGCGTAAACATGTTAATAAATGTATAACTCTATGGCAAAATGTATGCATTAACACAACCAAAATGATCTACAATCAAAAAAAGAGGACGCGCAAGGGTTAAGAATAGACTAATTTGTAATAATGCAGTTGAATAAAATCCCTGCTAAAATTTTTGCATGACACTAGCTTCAACTTTAACAAAAAATAACCATGGTCTTAAAACAATAAAAAAAAAACATGATTTCAGTGGTTAAGCCATGGGAACCCCAAATCAATCATGGATTTATTACACCAACCATAGTTTATCTATAGCGTTTGTATTAGAACAAATGCTAACACAAATGCTAATCACATTTACTATGCAAACATGCAAATTTAACCAACCAACCCAACCCTAACAATAAATAACACTCAGACTTTGGGGAAAAAAAATAAACTTGAAATTCCCACACTTGTTCTCTGTGACATTTGTATCTGGCGGTAGCAGCCTAGCATCCATCTTCTTTTGTGTTATTCTCTTTTGAACATCCGCCAAAATTATTAAACTTCCTAACCTAGTGCCCTAGCGGCTACGGTCCACAAGACAAAGTCCTCAGTAAGTACTTTCTCTCTCAGTTGTTCAATTTGCGAAGAGAACTGCTTATCCTACAGAACCTCACACGGCCATGACATATCAAAGACGAAATGGCTTTTCAAGTCATGTCCGCTCAACCTTTAGCAACGCTGCGGCCATACAATGTCACCGAGGATGTCTTCATTACGCCAGCAACACGGATTCCAGCGTGAAACAACTCGCCAGCCTTTCACCTTTTGTTTCACGATTATGTAAAGCCCTTTTTCGCGCTCACGTCAGTGGAAATCCGCCCGGCCGCCAAATAACACATTTCTAATTTAATGTCTCATCCACTTCACTTTGTTTGAACAGTTTCTATCCTCTTCGCCCTCCCTCTCGCGCTTCTCATGAGAGGGACTCGCTAAGCCCAGATTACTTTGAGCTCTCGAGTGGAGTATGAAATGAACACATATCTATTCTTTTGATACTTTCAATAGAATTGAAATGGATTTGCTCTATCAGAAAGGCATGTGCTCGCTATGGAGCGGCTCAAAACGAAGTCCGTCGCTTCTCATTTATGTCATATATGGCTCACTTCTGACTGAGATGAATTCAGACATATTTGGAAGAACTAAATAAATTTCTGACTAAAGTGAATGGAGGAGTTTTTTTTTTTGCAGGAGGGAAGTTTATTGGCTGACTTCAGAATAGGGCACATGAACATCCCAGTAATAAGGTAATTCCGTCAGGAACTGCTTGAAGGAAACCGTCTGATTGAGAATTTCTGCTGCTATTTCCCAATATCGGAGTCCGGATGAAAATTTTATTGCTCAGACGTTGCTCCTTCAAAACTTAATGAAGTTCTCTGTAAAGTTTCATGTGCACTACTGTTCAAAGGTTTAGGGTTGAAAACAATGTTTTTGAGAAAGGTCTCTTATGGTCGGCAGTATACTGTTACAATTTTATATATTTTTTTATTTAAATAATATTTCAAAAATTAAGTTATTCTCAAGATGATAATTTGTGAATAATTTAATTAATAACATTAAATAATATCTAAAAAACAAAGTTAAAAAATAAAGTAAAAATGTGATAATTACCACAAAATGGGATTTAATATGATTACATTAATAATCCAAACTTGATTAGAATAACATTTAAAATAATATCTAAATATAAATAAAATTTATAATCAAGAAAAATAAATAATCAAGAATCGTATAAACATTACAGAATATATAAATTATTAATATTCTAATTATCAGAAAATTGATTGGAATATGCATAAATAT
Organism: Danio choprae; assembly: GCA_903798125.1. Classification (NCBI taxonomy): domain Eukaryota; kingdom Metazoa; phylum Chordata; class Actinopteri; order Cypriniformes; family Danionidae; genus Danio; species Danio choprae. Next base: position 1,143,143 of record CAIGQW010031024.1, read on the forward strand.
ATACTAATATTGTACTAAATAAGTACTTCTTATACTAAAAAAGTAAACAATCTTATAATTATCACAAAATATTATTAAATAAGCTTAGTAAATAATCTAGGCCATTTTGACAATGTTTTCATCTGTATGTGAAACTCTTCAAAAACACTGAAAAAATATTTGAATTATTTTAGTACAGTGCCCTTGTCTCAGTTTGTTCTCTACAGCATCTGAGAGCACGATCTCATCTGTGATCATTTTTGTCCAGACTGACCGTCAGGTCTTGCTTTACTTATTAATACTGCAGAATGGATTACCCCAAGTCTCATATTCTCCACAGAGAACAATCCAGAAACGGCAAACCACACTCCGATATTCATTCACTCCACTTTCAATTACAAGGCGACTACAACCACATCTGGTCGACAACTGACTTCAAATCCATTAACTTCGGCTTTTTCAGGGTTTGCACTCTATTTCATTATGCTTTATCAATATAATTTTGTCAGAAGAATTTAGCATCGATTAAGCAATGTTTCCATCCATCTAGAGCATATAAGAGTGAGGCACCAAGAGAATTCATTCGTAGCAGAGCTTTTATTTTTTTTTTTAAGATTTATTTTTTAAGAAATAAAATTAATAAATGGGACTGACAAGATTTCTAATTAAGAGTCAAGAGTGTACAATACAAATTCACAATTTCAGAAAACTGCCAAGCATACAGCACAAGTCAGTTTCATAGCAACAGATACATCCAAATAATCCATCGTATTCACAGTTTTCACTCTAAGAAACAGATAAACCATACTTTCCTCTCAGTCTCTGATGTAGATGACAAAGAAAACAGTACTTCAAAGATTTCACTGAAGACTAAAAGTTACTGCCATCAAGTCCACACTAGCATGTAACAACAAACAAGTAATTCGTTGCAAGCCACCCGTTGACTTTGTTTAGGGTTGACAATAAGTGCCATTTTTACAGGACATGTCCCGGCCAGATAAGCGTAGTGTGAGCAGTGCGCAGACATTGTTTTATGACATTAAAGTACCACAAGAGCGTTTCCAAAGAATAAAGGCTGATTTATACTTCTGCGTCAAGCGCATGCATTTGGTCACAGACCCCTCGCCGCCTTTTTCTGTTTACCTTATGATTAAAGTTGTTGCACGTCTGCCGGTTCCCGCCTCTGAATGAGCGGAAAAAAAACTAAACACTCGCAAAGAAACTCACAAAGGAACATAAAAACCAACTGCCAGCTAGTGTTTCGGAAGTGCTATTGCAGAGCAACACAAACAGCACGCATAAGTATAAATGCACTTATTTTTTGGCCTTATTTCTTAAAAAATTAAGTAAATGTTTTTTTTTTTACAAACCATGAAAATCCCTATTAAAAACATCATGCATATATGGTGCTAACATATAGATGTAGCTAAACATATCGCTGTAGCTTGTGCTGAATACGGTGTCCGCTGACTTTAGACATTCATTCATTCATTCATTTTCATTTCGGCTTAGTCCCTTTATTAATCTGGGGTCGCCACAGCGGAATGAACCGCCAACTTATCCAGCATATGTTTTACGCAGCGGATGCCCTTCCAGCTGCAACCCATCACTGGAAAACATCCACACACACCCATTCACACTCATACACTACGGACAATTTAGCTTACCCAATTCACCTGTACCGCATGTCTTTGGACATTAATATATTTATAAAATAAAAAAATATATAACACTATATAAAACTTTCAGGGCATGTCAAAACTTCTCCAGAGCTCTATAAACCCTCAGACCCGTCCTGCTAGTTTTACTGACAATGTCCTGAAATCTACCATAAAAAAACTTAGATTGACTGCACATTGTTTTTGCTTCTAATGAAGGCCTGCAAGCTTCTTCCTAGACCTCCACATTGATAAAAGTAACATGGGAGGCCCAGGTCGCCCTTGAAACAAGCAGTATCTTTCAATCCGTGCATCTTCAGTCGGTGAAACAATCACAGTCTGCGAGTTTTAATTTCCAACATCCCTCACTGTCTAAGACTGGCGGCGTGAGTGGAGAGATCCATAATAAAAACTTTATTGCTCGTTGCCGAGGAAGGAAAGTAATTACAGGCTTTATAAGGTTATCAATTCCTCGGACCTGATCTTCATCGATCGCTCTGAGGAACATTTTACACATCGGACAGATAATAGGCAGGGCCTCAAGGGTGTGTGTTTGCGAGCGTGTGTGTGTGTGTCTTCCAGGAGAAATAAAGAACTCTTGGTTTTAATCTCCCTTCCTTGACACAGCACTTTTCCTAAGCAGGTGTTACAAATCTCCAGCGTTAATGACTCCAGAGCAGATATAAAAGTGTCTGGGACTCTTTAGGTGATTATATCTCAATTAGATCGCCGTGATTCGACATCATTCATACAGAAACCTGTGCTCTGCGTAGGACTCGCTTGCTATGAATCTATTCAGACTACAGTCTTAATTGATGGACTTCTTAAGACATTCAACGTGACTTCACACCAGGCCTGGCTCTAGGAATTTGTGACAGTGGGGTGATTTTTTATTTTTATTTGCTTGGGCAGCATTATGTTGTAGTGGTTCAAAAATGAAATAAAAATAAGATGTATTTAAAACGATGCTCCCTTAAACATGAAGATACACATTTTTAGGTGAAGTTGATATTTTTTTATTCATACATTTATCCAGTGACAACTTGTGACAGGCTCTCTATATTACTTACCATGCTACTTGAATATTCATGACAACATTAGCACCATTTAATTGACTGTGAACAATGTTATACTTCCATAGTCATTGGCTGCTAATATGATTTCGCTATTTAGAATTTTATAAGAATACTTCTCTGAAATTATATTATTAAGGTGAAGTCCAAATGTGCGACTTTAAAACTAATTTTCCCTCAATAATACAGATTACTACATTTAGTTAAAAATAAACATAACATCCTCATGACTGGTTAATTAAAACATGCCAAAACTGTATAATAAATAAGACACACACACACACAGTATATATATATATATATATATATATATATAT
>CAIGQW010031024.1:1214420-1225950 GCA_903798125.1 Danio choprae
TGTGTGTGTGTGTGTGTGTGTGTGTGTGTGTGTGTGTGTGTGTGTGTGTGTGACATGACTGTCCGAAGCCTCAGAGGATGCAGAGAGAAGGAAAGACGGAGAAGGTGCGATGAAGGCAGACGTGTGACGACATTTAACAAGGCAGACGCTCATTCTGAATTTGCGCGTCCTACATACTGAAATGCCAACATGAAGGTGGGAGAGAAAGAAAGACAGATAAAGGCCAAGAGAAATAGAGTAGTAGAATAAAACCATGTAAAAAGAGACCATGAAAATAGGCTACTGTGACTTGGAAGAGATTCTGAAGGAAAGTCAAACAACAACAACAAACAAACAACAAACAAATATGACCAAGATTTCTTTCATATCTTAATTGTTTCTCCGTCAGAGAACAATGATGACTTTAAATTGCTACAGTTCCTTAAATTGTTTACACTAGTGCATTTTAGTTTTAAAACGTACGGCTGGTGTTCACGCTACTCTGGCATCTTCGATCCATAAAAACTGAATGTTTTGAAAGCTTTTTTTTAAACAAACTTTTGAAAATGGAGGCGTGGTCATCCACAATCACTCTCTGATTGGTTGTCTGGACTGTTGCGCGACGAGTTCCCACTTTAAGCCAATTATCAAACTCCTTGATTATTACTAAATAAAAAGCTGAATTTCCATGACCTATACTGACAGAAACAAACACGCCGTTGTTGTGCTTATATATTAATAATATAATGCTAAAAGAATATGTTAAAATATTAACTTAATATTCAAATGGTTTTAGCTTGGCAGCACAGTCGCCTCACAGCAAGAAGGTTGTTGGTTCAAGCCCCGGCTGGGTCAGTTGGCGTTTCTGTGTGGAGTTTGCATGTTCCCCCCATATTGGCATGGGTTTCCTCCGGGTGCTACTGTTTTCCTCACAGTCCAAAGACATGCGCTACAGGTGAATTGGGTAGGCTAAATTGTCCCTAGTGTATGTGTGTAAATGCGAGTGTGTATGGGTGTTTCCCAGTGCTGGAAGGGTAAAACATATGCTGGATAAGTTGGCGGTTCATTCCGCTGTGGCGACCCCTGACTAATAAAGGGACTAATCTGAATAAAAAAAGAAAGAATTAATGAATGGTTTTAGCTTGAATATCAATTTGCATGACTTTAATGGCAACTACGCTTAAAAAATTACATGACAAGAAGTCATGACAACAAATGTTTTTGTTACGTATTTTATTAGTTTTAAGCTTTTTATTAGTTTATTTAGTTATTTTTATTTAACAAGTTACACATTGTAACTTATTTTAAGACAATAATTTTATACAAAGTTAGTTATACAAAGTTTAACTAAACATTTTAGTCAGATAGATGTAACTTGCAATGACTAGAACTTAAGTAGATTCAACAAAAATATTTAAGGCAGCAATAATGTTTTTGGTGTATGAGAACAACAATTTTACCTCAGATAAAAAAACAGGTATTTACTGCTAGCATGGCTCTCATATTTCATAGATTGATAGTAGTTTTAAAAATTTTACATGTATCTTTTCTGTCATCTACAATTGAACAAGCAATCTTTGCAGTGGTCATTTTAAAGCCAAAGCTCTTAAAATGTATAATATTCTGGCCTTAGTTAACAGGTACAGCATGGTGATGGCAGTTGATAGAATAAATTGGAGTAGAAAAATAGCCTAACCATAACAATGGGCAAGAAACAGCGCAATACAAAGAATATGGTATAGAAAATTACATTTTGATAAATGGAAACTAAAAGTTACAAACAATTTGTGCATATTCAATGACCGAGACAAATAAATATATAAAAATTCCCAGACTTTCAATGCCTGTAATGGAAAATCCATGATATTCCAGATATACATTGACCCGTGGGAACCCAGAATTTTGGGTGCCAGCAAAATATGCACATGCCCAATTGTGAATGGTCACATATCATGCGTTTTATGCTGTATAGTGTTGACAGAGATCATTTTTCTGAAATAAAAAAAAAAAAATGACAGTCAGGAAAACAGTGTTTTAAAATGAAAACACACTAGTATCAGGCTCAGAGTGGAGAAAATAGAAACACCATTTATAATCCCCAAAATCCCCCACCTGCCCCGAAACCCTCAGAACACAATTTCAACCATGGTGTTCAAGGGCAGAAACCTGTGTATAAGGCCCAAAATTCATAGCAAAAACCACTGAGAACTATGCAGGTAAACATTCTCCTGGCCTCAGGAGGTGCACTAGTGACGGATGCTGGAGACTGTGGTCTTTAGTGTACTTGTTAGCACACCAATGTCCCATGGTCAAAATGCTAGTTTGAGAATGGAGTGAGTAGCACCAGATATTTAGAGGGGTGAGTGTAATAGAGAGGCATACTAATAAGAAATTTGCAGGTAAACATCACCTTCTTGGCCTCAAGAAGCAAACTACTGATTGACTGACTAGCTGTGGTCTTTAGTGTCCTTGTTAGCACACCAGTATCCCATGGGATAAATGCTAGTTTGAATCTTGCTGGGAGTAAGTAAGAATCATAGGGTTTACATTTCTGCTACTCAAATGGGAGTGAGTGTAATGGAGGCCAGCTAGTGTGCATGTGTACATAAATCTTACCTAGCCTCAACAGGTCCACTAGCTACTGACTTTAGTCGCTGTAGTTTTTAGCCTCCTTGTTAGTGTACTCACATTCTATGGCCAACATGTCAGTTTGAATCTTGGCCAGAGTAGAGTGAGTAGAAGCAGAGGGCTTTCATTTGTGCTGTTACTCAGATGGCAGTGAGGTTCAGTGGGGTGAGCGTAACAGAGGGCAGCTATTAAGAGCTGTGCTGGTAAACATCACTTCCTGAGTCTGTGGTCTATGGTGTCCTTGTTAGCACACTCACCTCTCAAGCCAGACATGCCAGTATGAATATCACTCATTGAAATGGAGTGGTTACATTGATGCCATTGCCTAGGTTGGAATACGATTTTGAAGGAGAGAGTGTAACAGAAGTGAAAATTGTATTATCTTGACCACAAAGGATTTTTTTTTCATAAACAAGCTCATTTTCCAATTTTACAATGAGCATTTTTGAACCTATTCAGCTGATCTCCAGGTCAGACAGGAGCACTTTTAGTTTAGCTTAGCATAGATCATTGATCATCTGATTAGACTATTAGCATCTCAGTCTAAATTGACCAAAAAGGTTTAAATCTTGACTCTTTAGTAGTTACATTGTGTACTAAGACAGATGGAAAATAAAAAGTTTTTTTTTTCCTAGGCTGATATGGCGAGGAACTATACTCTCATTCTGGCATAATATTTAAGGAACTTTTCTGCTGTGTCATGGCCACAGCTGGCACAATGATAGTACACAGCACCTGAAAATATTCCTCACCACCAACCCTACACTTGCACCCCCAGTTAGAATCGTTTGTGTGCAAGATCGTTTAAATAGGAAAATGATCAGAACTATTTTTTTTGTCATTTTTGAGTGAGATGGTCTGATTTAATAATTTATGCTAAGCTAAGCTTATAGAACCATAGGTGTAACCGAAGCCAGCTAGTAAGAGCTGTACAGGTAAACCTCACTCCCCTGGTTTCAAGTGGAAAAATACACACTGACTCTGGAGCAGGGCAAGTTCGGTCCTGGAGGTCCAGTGTTCTGCAGAGTTTTGCTACAACACTAATCAAACACACCTGAACATGCTAATCAGTGTCTTCAGGATCAAGCCGCGGTCACACTACACTTTTCGTTTCATAAACTTCCATTTATACGCATGCGAATGTGTCAGACCGAAAATGCAAGCTTGTGCGAAAGGTTTCGCATGTCGCTGCATAGCAAAGTTCAAGCTTGGTGAACTCTGACCATCGAAATCGTATCATGTGATTGTGTGAGACCAATAGAAGATCAAAACATGACCTCTCTGTACAGAAAATTTAAATATAGAGCAATCGCTCACTTTTTTAATGTCTAACCAACTTGTTTAATCCCGACAGAATTTCGCATGCTCAAAATCTAGTGTGACCGCAGCTTCACTAGGAATCTTTAGGCAGGTGTATTTTATTAGAGTTGGAGGTAAACTGCAGGATACAGGCCATCCAGGACAGAGTTTGCCCATTCCTGCTCTAGAGGCTGTGTGGTCTTTAGTCCTTGTTAGCATGCCAGGATACCAGAATAACTTGTTCAAATACTACTCAGGACATGTTGAACCGGAGGGTTAACACTGATGCAGTAACCCAGGTGGGAGTGAGATTTAAGGGGAAAATGTATCAGTAGCCTACATATGAGCTGTATAAGTAAAACACTCTTCTGGCCTCAAGAGGTACAATAGAGACTAATGCTGGAGGCTGTGCTTCCCATGCTGGTAACACTGGTTTGGATCCCACCGAGTCAGAAGTTCAAAATTTCAATGTGAACTCAAACATTTCTCAAATGTAGAAAAAAAAAAGGTCTAGGCTACAATATTCACATGTATATTTAATTGCCAATTGTATCTCAACAATTGTATAATTTCTCCTCAAAATGTTCTCTCCAGTTTTGAAATAGAACTGGGAACACCATTCTCCTGAGAACAGAGAGTTTCCTCTGTGTTGGACACACAAGTTTAATCACAATAGCTCATGTTTCTCTTTCCCTCTCTGTATTAGTGTGTGTTTATGAGCAGGACGAAAGTGTATCCACATCTGACCCACATCATAAATGTAACTGAAAATCATCAAAGAGCCACTCCAGTTCACAGAAAACCACACACACACACACACACACACACACACACACACACACACACACACCTCACTTGTGAAAATCCTTTTATTTGCGATGTAATTCATTTGCCGTGTCCTCCACCACCCACGGCCCCTTCATGTGACTGCTCGTTACCACATTCCGAACGACCCAAATTAATGATGAAAAAGGACAATTACGAGGAAAACGCAATTAGCTAACGAACAGTGAGCCAATTATCTCTCTCCCACACAGTGGGCCAAAACTCAACGGTTGCGGGGTCAGCCCAAAGGATTTTTACAGATTCAAACATGCAGTTTTTCCTTCTTTCATCACTCCGATGAGGACAGCGGCGCGGGTTTAATTAAACGGAAGCTTGAGTTTGCCTCTGAAGTGTGAAATTTAAACCAATCGTTGTTTTTAAACCGCCGTTGTTGCACGCTGGATAAATATTTTTCTTCTCGAGATAAAAGGATATTTCGTAAGTCGGTTTTAAAAAGGAATTGCTCTAAATGCAGGCAAGGGAGAGAAAAGTACAAACTAAGTGTGTCAAAACATAGCCACCAAAGCCTCCAGTAGGTGATGCTGTTGCTATCTCGCCAGACAGATAGAGTCTCCAGGTTAAAACAGACATGTATTACCACACCCTTTCCTCTCATTCACTCTCTCATTGCCTTTACAGTTACTTTTTCTAACCACAGGGGCTCCCACTATGATGGACGATGTGTTTTATGGAAGATGCAGCGAGGAGAATTATGAGGACAGACAGGAGTGGCTAGAATATGAGGGTTTTGGGGGAGAAAAGCCTGGATTTGAAGATGCATTCCTTTGTGTTTTCTTTTTGTTCTGTCCATCAGAGCCTTTCTGCTGTAATAAATCTTGGTTACAAGGCCTCAGTGTCTATTTTTCTCTCTACAGCTCTCTCTTAATGGGACAGTAAAATCTCACGGATGATCTCATTTTGCTTCATCTCATCTTGTCTTTTCTGATAGAAAAAGTTGAAGCTGTTTGCTTCTCTTATATTTCTTCTCTGGTTCTTTATTCCATTTTTTTTTTAAAGAAATGTAAACTTCAGTTAACACCTGTTTATATCAAGAATGGTATCTGAAGCCGGATTCAGACTTTTTATGATAAATTTATGTGGTTTCGACTCCTATTTTCTTGTGGTGCTTTGGATAAGAAACATGCCATACAACACCTGCCTACCATGCCGGAATCACTGGTTCAGTCCCCAATCTGTGTGGGTGGTTGAGTATCAAACCAGAGGGTTTACATTGGTGCTGTGACCCAGTTTGGAGTGAGGTTTACAGGGTGGCTGTAACAGAGACTGGTGAATACTGTGCAGGTAAACCTTGATCTTAAGAAGTGATCTTTTGACAGACGCTAGAGATCGTTGATCTTTAGTCTCCATGTTAGAGCTCCCACATCCCATGCTGGAATCGCAGTTTGAGCCCTGATTGAAGTGGGTGGATGAGTGTCGAACAGGAACCATTACCTGGATGGGAGGAAAGTGTAGAGGTGAGTCTAATAGTGGTTTAGCTGCTGAGTGCTGTGCAGGTAAACCTCACTCCCTAGTTCTCAAGAGGTGTTCTACTGAGAGTTGCTAGAGGCCGTGATCTTTAGCCTGCCTACAATGCAATAATTGCCAATTCGAGCCCCTCTCAGAGCAGGCAGGTTAGTGTCAAACCAGAGGGGTTACATTAATGCCATGACCCGGATGGGAGTGAAGTTTAGGAGGGTGAAGGTAACAGTGGCATCTGGTGAGTGCTGTGTGGGTAAACCTCACTCCCCTGATCTCAACAGGTGCTCTACCAACAGATGCTAAATACAGAAGTCTTTAGCCTCCTCATTATGGTTCCTGCTTTCCATGCCAGAATGACCAGTTAGGTAGGTGGGAGTCAGACTAGAATGGTTACATCAAGAAGCAATCCCATCAAAATGGAGGAACTACTGATTATCTCTGCCAATATTGCTAACAGTTCAGTGGTTTTCTTCATTTTATATAGTCTCTTCATTTCTTTGCTAATAGGAAAGGTTAGCCTTCTTTCTTTTTACCTTGCTTCACTTTTTTTAATCTCTTCACAGAAAGGACAACCTTAGGGATTTTATTATCTATTCATCTCACTTCTGCAAGAACAGAACACATGACTATGACTAAAATTGCACCTTGTAAACTTGTTAGCTCTCATCTCTCGTCTCTTTGAATTTGTTCACATTCACCAGGTTTGGTTTAATTATTCTGCAGCTGCTTTGTAAGTGTGGGTCAAGAGTGAACTCTGCCATCTAAACCTTGGTGCAGACCAGACAAGCAAATCAAGGCTAAAGTATTGTGTCCTTCCCTGAAATATAAACATACCATGTACAAAAGACATCTAAATGAACCAAAAAGGGCATATGGTGTAACAAGATGTTACCCTAAACAAACAAAACTGCTCAAGCAGACCTGGATTTCTACCTGTGATGTTGTCCATTACAGTGCAATACAGGTGGTGGAAATGTGAGTTTTGACTCCTTTACACATTTTATAAGAACTTTTTTTCTTTCTTTTTTTTTTTTTTTTTTAGATGTTTGGTAAGTTCTGTTGCAAAATATTTGCCATAAAAGCCTTTTTGAAACAGGATTAAATGTACCAGGACACACACACACACACACACACACACACACACACACACATGGGTATTCAAAAGGAGTGAGAGCTATCAAAGGGAAGTTCTGGAAACTTTGCACGCCTCAGCTCTGTGGATGGATACAGGGAGTATAATGATATTCTCTATTGATCGCGAGGAGGAGAACAAATGCTGGTATTTACGGCGTTGACATTTCCATCCAGCTCACTTGCTCTGTAAGTTCCAAACAAATATAAAGATACATTTCTCACAGCTCCACCATCTAAATATCAAAAATATGAGAGGGAAAAAAGAAAGAAAGATGAACGGTTTGTTTGATGGTAAACCCAAACGACTTTCGAACTTCACCCTCAAGCTTTCCTTGTATAGTCTCCTTCGTATTTTGGATTGCTATCTAGTTTACCTCAGGGTTTTCAGATATACTAAATTTTAAACAGTGTCCTTTCAGAATTACTTGACCTTTATAACAAACAACACATTACCTTTAGCTGTAAATGCTAATGATTTCAAGCCATAATTAGCTAAGCAGCACTAGCGTTTGGTAGCATTAACATTTTTAGCTGTTGGCTAGAGCTAAAGTTCAATTGTTGCGCGCACTTCTTTCTAACCATCATGGGAAGTTTGAAAGTTGTTGTTTAAAAATGCATACAAATGGAGAGCATATAAAAAGATTGCTGTGTTTCCAACTGTGTGCATATTCTAACATATACAGTGCTCAGCATATATGAGTACACCCCCTCAAATTTTTCTTTTAAATTAATTTTTTCTATAGGATGCTTTACAATATTATATTTGTCCATATACATTATTATAGTGAGTACTGAAGCCAAATCTGGAGCTAATCTAACAAAATAACTTACAATAATGGTTCAAAAATTAGTAGCCCAAATGATAATATGTTAGGGAAAAATAAGAGAAAAAAAAAAAATAAATAATAATAATTATATATATATATATATATATATATATATATATATATTATATAATTTAGCTGAAAAGCTGTAGTTTGTAATTTTGTTTTGCTCAATTGCACCAGTATATATCACCCATATTCACTGAGAATATTCATTTTCAAAATGGGGTGTACTCATATATGCTGAGCACTGTACATAAAGTCAGTTCTTGAGTATTTTTAGTTTTCTCCACACTGAAATGTATTTTTTCCACCCATATATAAAATAGGGTTTATTTTAAGTCACAATTCACTGTATTAACAAAAAATTAACTAAGACTTTTAGCTCAATAAACTATAAATTAGCTGCTTATTAATAGTTAGTAAGGTAATAGTTGGGTTTAGCTATTGGGTATTAGTAGGGGTGTAGAATTAGATCATACTTTATAAATTCTGATAAACAGTTACTATCTTAATAATAGGCAGGGTATAAGCCAAAATTTTAATTTCCATGAGTAACTGAACATAGGCATACAGTAAACTCGGGAATAGGAGATACAGACCGTTAAATATGATTCCATGATATTTTTTTTTATTTCTCAGTTTAACCAAATATTTGTCTAATTAATTTACTTTAATCTTAAATAATCTTTTTATGTTTTCATGATCTCGACCTGATATATTTATTAGCTCATTTAAATTCATATTTATCTTTATTTTGTTCATTTCTTTTATACAAAAGTGTATTTTTATCATAAAATGTTACGTCTTTATTTTAATATCTTGCCCCCCTCATCAAACCACAGATAATCCTCCCCCTCCACACCACACGACAACCTCAAAACATTATGCAATTCTGAGTGTGCCTCATGCAGATGAGTGGGCTTGACAAATCACCTGTAGAAAACAAACTCTTTCATCTCTCTGACCATTTAACGGACATTTGCACCAGTTTTTGCACATTTGCACCAGACACTTTCTTACAGTCACTCCATATCTCCAAAAAAAAATTGCATTTATGAAGGCTTGACAAACCACCTGTAGAAACACTCTTCTCTCTATTAAAACCCCCACACTTCTGCTTCCTTACTCTAGCACTTTATTCTCTGAGCACTAATACTGTAGTTCCTTTGTATAATTAGCACTTGTTATGTGTATTGCCTCTTTGTGTTGAATTGCTGAATGCCTCCTCAATTGTAAGTCGCTTCTCAATTGCAAGCGTCTTCTAAATGACTAAATGTAAATGTAATAATCTGAAAATCTTTGCATATGCAAAACGATAAATGCAATTTGGGCTTTATAGCCAGGTACGAATACTTTACCTAAACCCCAAGAAAGATTTCATAACATCCACACATAGCTTCTAGCAGCCCTTAAAAAAAAGTGATATTTTGGTTTGCGGTAAAGCACATTATAATGAGAAACCTCAGTCTAGGCAATGGCAGGAGCCTCACACAGGGCCAAGAACGAAGGGATGAAGGTGATTCTCCCTCTTTTATCCCTCTGTCACAGTCTTTCCTGATGTTCCTCCTCTCCTCTTCCATTTTTTTCTCCACTTTTCACTCGCTCCGAGCCGCCTGTCAGGGGGTTATAATGAGGAGACGATAACAAGAGTGGCTCTCACCCTGATCAGTGACCACCCGTGGAATGGTCAGTTCTTCTAGGAGACTCTTATTATCGGACACCTCTTTCCGTCTGTCACTCCTTCCTTTCTCAAACAGAAAAAGCCAATGGGAATTGGCAAAGAGAGGAACAGCGACCCCAGAAAGCAAGCAGCGGTCGGATGGAAATCCACGTTACTTGGTTTTGGCCCCAGAGGTCGAGCTGCTGCAAATGCCAGAGCTGTTCTCTTGGAGAAGCGGGGATGAATAAAAGGAGAAATGCAAGCTGAGACGGTTGAAAGATAAGGTGTCAGTGTTTTTGATAGATCCAGTGGGGCGTAAAGAGAGGCTTCACACCATGGGCCTCCCGGTGGGAGCCAACACACACCTGCAGGGGATTGAAGATGTGATCCAAGCCAACAGGGGCCAAACGGATGTGTGTGTGTGAGTGAAATAACTCAGTGACAATGTATTCTGTCCATCGGTCCAACTTTGTAAAAAGTGTCACAGTCGAGTTTCACCCTTCAAAAAAGTTTACAAATTTAAAAAAAGAGGGGGAGAGAAATGTTTTATAGCAAATGTACGGGATCAAATTCAGGATATACAACATTTTCAGATTATCATTTTATGGCAATTTCATTTTAAAAGGCTATTTAGTTTTTTTAAAAATAACTATAAAAACATTCATTTACAGAATGTGAGTAAATTGTAACCTCGTGTAGTGAAAACATTGTAAATAATTAAGTAATATATTGTAATTATATTGTATTGTTATTTTATATTACATTATATATATATATATAAATTCTATTACAGTATTTTTTATCAAATGAACTACTTTTTCATTAATGAGAATTTATATTAAATAATATTAACAATTAAGGCATTTTAGGAGCATTTTTTGAAAGTATATTATATTATATTATATTATATTATATTATATTATATTATATTATTCATTCGGAGCCTCACGGTGGCGCAGTGGGTAGCACGTTCGCCTCACAGCAAGAAGGTCGCTGGTTCCAGCCTCGGCTGGGTCAGTTGGCGTTTCTGTGTGGAGTTTGCATGTTCTCCCCGTGTTGGCGTGGGTTTCCTCCGGGTTCTCCGGTTTCCCCCACAAGTCCAAAGACATGCAGTATATGTGAATTGGGTAAGCTAAATTGTCCGTAGCGTATGAGTATGAATGGGTGTGTATGGATGTTTCCCAGAGATGGGTTGCAGCTGGAAGGGCATCCGCTGCGTAAAACATATGCTGGATAAGTTGGCGGTTCATTCTGCTGTGGCGACCCCAGATTAATAAAGGGACTAAGCCGAAATGAAAATCAATGAATGAATCAGCGGAATGAACCGCCAACTTATTCAGCATATGTTTTACGCAGCGGATGCCCTTCCAGCTGCCACCCATCACTGGGAAACATCCATACACACTCATTCACACACATACATACACTACGGACAATTTAGCTTACCCAATTTACCTATACCACATGTCTTTGGACTGTGGGGGAAACCGGAGCACCCGGAGGAAACCCACGCCAACACGGGGAGAACATGCAAACTCCACACAGAAATGCCAACTGACCCAGCCGAGGCTTGAACCAGCAACCTTCTTGCTGTGAGGCGATCGTGCTACCCACTGCGCCACCGCGAGGCCCTATATTATATTATATTATATTATATTATATTATATTATATTATATTATATTATATTATATTATATTA
>CAIGQW010031024.1:1233142-1252715 GCA_903798125.1 Danio choprae
TTTACATTAAAACACTAATACTTAATAATAAATAGATAGATAGATCTAGTAAGGACCCCATAGTAAAATGCTGACATAAAAAAACAAAGGTTAAATAAAAAGAATAATAAATGAATAAACAAACAAACATATAAATATTATTATATTATAAAAATAGAACTTCATTATTATACAGTATTTTTTTTTTTACTTTTTATTATTTTATTAGTAAACTTTATTGTTAAATAACACTGACAATGACATTAGTATTATTATTATTACATGTAATAGTCATAATAAAAATGAAACAATAAGACTTTTTATTAGTTTGTTCCTTAATAATAAAAAATAAATATATTTATATACAATTTAAATAGTTTATTAGATAGACAAATAGAAAAGCTAAACAAAATATAAATTAATTATTAAGACCACAACAAATGTGGTTAAATAAATAAGTAAATTATCATATTAATTAATTAATTAATTAATTAAGGGTATATTAAAACATATTTATTATTATTATTATTATTATTATTATTATTATTATTATTACTACATTTCTCAATTTAATTGACATTTTTCTGTCTCAAAGAATCAACTGCAATTTAATCATATACACCATTAGATCTCATTAGTTTCTTCTGATGGGGAGAAATTTCACAGTTTGCATCATCTCTCCGATGCTCTTTTGCTCTCTTAACACGTGTGCACCTTACCCCAGCTGCTCTGAACCAGTGCTGGAGACCCTCAAATAGGCCATGACAAGCAATTTGCCGCATGGAGATGATGAGAAATAGAGCAGAATATGATTAGCATTGCACGTGGGGGGGCAAACACGGCTCACAAATACAGGGCAAAGCGACTATGTCTGGGTGGAGTTGGAGGGGAACTGCTACTTATTCTGAAGACCTTGAGATCCCTGGAAACAACAGCAGGAAAGCAAGTGAAGCGGAAACACCCTCGGAGAAAGTGTGTGAATTTGCTAGCATCTCATGGGAATGCTCAAAATACTACATACTAGTTTTTAAAAAAGGCAAAAAGCTGTATTGACTGCATGCTAGTAGTATTTGGGGATGGAAAGTTAACAATATTTGTGCAAAGAACACTTAAATTGCTTGAATGTTGTTTTTTCACCACTCAAAACGTAATGGTGATTGCATTTGTTTAATTGAAAAGCACAATATGTATGTTTTGACACTAGAGGTCACACACACACACACACACACACACACACACACACACACACACACACACACACACACACGTTTATGTGTATATATACATACATACATACATACATACATACATACATACATACATACATACATACATACACACACACATAGTATATGATGACAGACAATTAACAATATTTGTGCAAAGAATACATAAATTACCATAAGTTAGATTTCATCCATGTCTTCTTTGTATCAGCTCTTCTCAAATATTCTCTTCATTGCTTCAAATGTTCTCTATCCAACCCTCTTTAGCGGAGTAAAACTTCTTTTGACGATCAATCTTCTTTGTTTTATTTTTGCAAGTTCTAGCTTGAACTGTTAGCATACAAAGCTATGGCAGGTGTCGTGCCACTCAATGATTGACAGCAGCACTGAACCAGTGAGCTTGCACAAAAAGCAATCAAACAACAACGTGTCCAACAGATGAATAAACATCCCCATATATCAAAAGAATCATGCACTCATTGGCTTAATTCTCCATCAGTCAAACTACTGGCTAAAAAAGTGGCTAATAGATAGCATATGCATAGCGAAAGGTCCAAACTGCTTTGTTTGGATTTTAGCAACTATAACATTGACTTTTTATTCAGTTTGTGTTCTCATTGTGTTTGTAACACCGTAAACTATAAAATCGCATTGCTTTTTTACTACAAATATGACATTTTTTGCGCATAAGTAACTTTGTAAACAATGGAAGAAACAGTGATGTAAACAAATGAACAACCATCCATAATTCAACTCTATTGTGTCATTGGATTAAATGTGCTCTACAAGATTTTGTTAAGTGGATCCTTAACTTTCTAAATAAAATGACGTACAGCAATGAATGCGTGTGTGTCTTGTTATTACGATGATAAATGTATGTACTCCACTTCTACTAAGCATGTTCTGATATGTGTACTCCTTACACAAATTTAGCATTTACATTCTTTATAAGCTTTCCATTGAAAAACAACTAGCTACAAATCGCTGCATGAGGGTTGTAGCTTTAGACCAGTGTTTCTCAACCACGTTCCTGAAGGACCACCAGCTCTGCACATTTTACATGTCTCCTTAACCAAACACAGCTGATTCGGATCATCAGCTCATTAGCAGAGAGTGAAAAACCTGTAATAGGTGTAACAGACAAGGGAGATATCCAAAACATGCAGCGTTGGTGGTCCTGGAACATGGTTGAGAAACACTGCTTTAGACTGTATAGTTTGTCAAGATTACCCATGTTCTTTCTGATGTATTCTATTTGTAAAGACTGACTTGTTCAAAACCAGCACACCAGTGCGTTGACGTCCTGACATTGGCTAAGAGGTTAAATGTTGCTTTTTCAATATTCGAGATTTAATGGTGATCACCATCGTTTAATTTAAAAGTGCAATACGCAAGTGTTGCCACTAAAGATAACTTATATTTAAAAATATTAACAAAATATACAACATTTATCATTTTATTCGGTAACATTTTACAATAACAGTACGTGAATAATGATGTGTTATTATGTGAACTAAACATGACTAAACTAAACAATGACGAGTTAATGAATGCACTAATCATGAACTAACTTTAACTACAACATGAGTCACATGAGTTCATGTGTGAATGCTTGTTTGTTAATTAATGTATTAATTACTAGGGGTGTGTAAAATGTATTGTTTCTTCTCCTTAACTCCTCATTAGTTCATGTACTGTTATTGTAAAATGTTACCTTTTATTCTTATTTCTTGTTATATTGTTTATAATGAACAGGTCGAAGAATACTAAGAAACAGGGATGCAATATTACCCCTTTTACCAGAACCCAATACCCATACCTGTATTTTCATTTTGTTTTGTAATGTTGATTATTTTTTTATTGATCAGTAAAAACAATTGGCTAAATTCATTATCAAATGTACATTTCCTTTAGTCATTTTTCCTTTAGTCATTTTTTCAGCCTGATCAAAAGGTTTTATACGAACGTTTGAACTCGACTGAATGCGTTTTCGAATTGCTGTGGTAGTGGTGAAAAGACCTCATTTACACCTGTATTTAACATTGTCGAAAACACACAGAAATGTTCAGAGAGAAACGTCTGATATGTAAACTTATTAGTGGTTCTTATGACAGCACACCTGCAAAAGCTTTCGTCTTTATTCTCTTTCTATGTCAGTAAAACAACAGATTTCAATTACAATTTTAACAACGTCACTTTTGAGTTTTAAAATCTGACCTTAGCACACTACATTCACATGCTATTTTTTATAGAACACAGTATAAAATACGCTAGCATTCTTTCTGAACGTATCCCACCTCTATTTCTCTCTCATTTGCTTTGTTCTTTCCCTCTTTTTTCTGTTTGTTGCTTCTCCAGACTCTCTTTGCCTCCAGACACTCTATCTTTGTGTTTCTCTAGGGACTATTCGACTGAACCGAAGGGTCTGTTGTTCGCAGCTCCTTCTCAGTGCTAACACATTTACACTTTAGCTCTGATCAGCCGCTAACAAACACACGTTTCACACAATCCCACCATACATACAACAGGACACACGCGCACACGCATGCCGCTGTAAATGCTTCGTGTTTTAATAACAAAACGTTGTGTGGCGAACCGCCTTCAAAGCTTTGTGTTTCCAAAACCATTTCCCGCGCAAAATCAGCCGTGAAAGGCAATATATTCTGATTTCCCAGGACAGCGCGAGCTATTAAAGAGGAATGCAGACAAAGTTTCTGTAATTTCAAGTTTTCCCCAACACATTTGGGCTTATCTTAGCTTAAAAAAATGCTTTAGTTTGAGCATGTGTGTAAGATTTGTGTGCATACTGAGAATATTGTTTGTGCCAATCCATGTTAAATGCCTACAAATATAAATACAAGTCACTCTCTTTACTTTTCTCCCCAGAGGAAGAGAGAAGCTGTGAAGTTCAAACCACTAAACCTCTGCAAAGCCCTGATGGGTTGCTTATCAAGAGCCAAGAGAGGAAAGAGTGACACTATGTGTGTGTGTGTGTGTGTGTGTGTGTGTGTGTGTGTGTGTGTGTGTGTGTGTGTGTGTGTGTGTGTGTGTGGGTTTTACCGTCTGCAGAGATATTCCGAGAAGAGGTTTCCAGCCTGGGAGATTTCCAGCGTTCACTCAGGGATCTACTCCAAATGATGAACACAAGTGCTGCTCTCCAAACGGCTCAAAACCTCTTGAAGTCCCCGAACCACTGGCAAAAATAAACGAATAACATAAGAAGAAACTCCAATACTTGACTTATTTCCCCTATTACTTCTTTACGTTTTCATACACAATAAGAAAACACTTCATATCTCTCATTGTAATTGTAAAAAAAGGGCACATAGAAAATGGTAAACAAATGGCTGGTAATTGATTTCAAACTGAAATGTTAGTAAAACAATGTCTAAAGCTAGGCTAAATATATTTCTACCATAAAAAAGTATGACATGAAAGATGGTGTTGTAAGACGTTGTAGTAAATCTGTTTTAAACCAAAGTGTTAGCATTAGCATTATTAGCTACATTAATTTAAGATTTATAATTTCACACAACGTCAGATTTTCTACCATATTACTACAATAGAAAGTATGACATGAAAGAAAATGTTGTAATATGTGATACAACACTGTAAATCTGTTTTAAACCAAAGTGTTAGCATTTAGTAATATTAGCTAAAGTTATTTAATATGCATACTTTCATTCAATTGCACATTTTCTACCATTTTTATTCCTTAAAACGTATGACATGAAAGAAAAGGTTGTAAGATGTGATATGAAATCTGTTGATTAAACCAAAGTGTTAGCATTAGCATTATAAGCTAAATTTATTTAAGATTTCTACCTGCATATAATAGCCCATTATGACATGCAACATTATATGTTTTTGACATTTATGCTAACATTTAATTAATATGCATTGAAACCACAGACTCCTTTATCATACTGCTTATGTTCGTGTAAACTAGTATTTAATTGTTGCCTTAGTAGTTTTAACATTTATGCTAACACGCTAATCACAGTATTGTAAAAACCACTTCAGGTCTCACTTTGTTCACCCCCTTTTAACATGTAATACATTTTTTGTTCAATATTAGCTCTCCAAAAATTATTCCAGCATACTATGTAGTTACATTTGTCATAGTATTTTCATGTTTCATATGCTAACACGCTATCATATAAAACATGATGATTACACAGCCTGTTTACATCTATGTAGTTATCGAAACATTATCATAAAGCTAGAACTCTTTTACCTACACTACAATATAGGCTAGTAACTACTAGTACCAACTTTACATTTTCCAAAGCAGGGGATTGGGGGTAATAATAACAAATATAAAATTCAATAGCATCTTGCATACTACAATATGATTCAGATGGTATGCTAATGTGACTAAAAGCAAAAAAACAAAGAAATAAAACATCCATACAGTAACTCATTGGTAAATCTCAAGTGGCTTTCTGTTCGGGATAGTATGCAGTGCTGAATCATGCACAATTAAAATGTTGTCAGTTTTGATTTATAGTTCATTTTAAATGCATCTTACCCAGCTGAAGGACATTCTGGGAAAGATCTTCTTCAAAGATAAACTCGAGAACGTCCTGGTGAGATAAATACAGGGAGCGAATATGCTGTTTCTCTGTCGCAGAACTACTGTATAATCAGAAGTTAGCAATTTTCCCAAAAGAGGTACCTGCGAAATTGACTGAAAGGTGAAGATAGTCTGTTAGATGAAGCAGAGCTGTCAATCATCCAGCTTAACCAATCAGTTCTCACTGATTCATTTCTGATAACCCCCCAGTCACTTCCTGTGACTTTATATTCCCAATATCTCTGCTTGACTCCAGACATCTCTCAAAAACTCATTGCCGAGAGATGTTTGTATTATGAAATCTCCCTAAATTAAACATTTTAAGATCAATTAGCATAGCAGGAGTTGCCTCTAGCAGTGTGGTTTACACATCCTACATCACTAATTAACATATCTGACTTTTCTTTTTTTTAAGTGATGAACTAAGCTGTCAGTGGCAACCCCATCAAAGCACAAGTCAATAAAACTACTGTCTGAATTATGTAAAGAATTTCTTGTTCTACAAGATTTCCATGACAGGCTTCTTCCACTTGATCCATGGCGAATGAAATAAGCCGCTACAATATCGTAACTCAATTTTGAGTTATTTGCTCCTTGCTTGGAGAGCAGGTTGGCCAACTGATATTCAGTCTTGCTAATAAAATTAGCACAATCAGATTTTTGCTTTCATGGCCATCTAGAACGACCTCAGGCTGGTTGTTTTTGTATGATAAGCAGTAGAACGAAATAAAGAAAAAAATGATGAAGATGAAATTGCTCTGGAGGCGACAAAATATGATGGAGAGCTGGTAATTTTGTCTTTCAAAAAAAAAGAAGAACTAGCACCATCTTGCCTCGTTGACTCATTTCCGCTTCCATCCATCCATCAAAGTTCACTGTTTTTCAGTATTGAAATGTTCATTGAATCTCTCAAAAGTTGGTACTGTTTTTTCATACAATATATGTTACCAAAAAGTAAGTTCTTTTTTTCCCTCATTGCTAAAAGACTATAACATAAAGCACCAATACATCTCTGCAGACTTGGTGTCTTTTCATTCATTCATTTTCTTTTCGGCTTAGTCCCTTTATTAATCTGGGGTCGCCACAGCGGAATGAACCGCTAACTAATCCAGCATATGTTTTACACAGCGGATGCCCTTCCAGCTGCAACCCTTGGTGTCTTTTGCTAACTAATAATTACAGGATATGTTCCAAAAGCTGCTTGTTGTTGACTTCCTGCATAAACAGCTGTACGTTTTAAGGCGACTTTTTTTACCTGAAACTGAACCTTCTAAATGGCAGATTTCAAATAATAAATGAGACACAATATACAACATGAGACACAATATACAACATGAGACACAATATACAACATATCCCAATAGTAGATTCTGTTAACATGCTGCTAAGCTAACAGTTGGATATTCTAAACATAAAAATGCATAACGTACAATTGGCTAAATAATCAATTTTCAATTAGACCTATCCAATTTGAATTTACCTTGCCGCCATCATCATATACAGTATTGGTTTTGTTTTCCCACATAGACTGTTGCAGTGCATTATGGGGCCTTAATTATTAATTATTTAGCCTTAGAATTTAACAGAAAAAAAGTTGTATTATACTGTATCTCTTAAACAGAGTAACGTATTAGCATGCTGCTAAGCTAACAGAAGGATTAAAATAATAACACAAAATACTGACTATATTTTATATTTCAGTTTTAGATAAATGTAAATAAATCTTCATTTAATGTATAAAAAGCATTTACCTTACTTTATAATGACAGCCATCTTAGATGCCATTTGAGGCCTACTCTGCAAAGGATACATAAAATGCAACTTTAAAATGTGGCTAAAAAGGTATCTGAGATCAATCTTAAGTATCTTAAATAACATTCTGTGTCAATAAAAATAGATGTCCAAAAGTTATTAGATTAGCATGTTGCTATCGGCTAACACTGAGAATGAAAATGACATACAGCGCAAGTAATACTGCTTCAACATGGGCATAAAATTTGTTTTAGAAGTTATACTTTTATCTATAGTCAGTTGATGTCCATTTACCATTCTATTACCATCTCACTATGCTAATATTGGCTTAGCATCATACTGCAAACATAAGAATGCAAAAAACAACAACAAAAAAAGATTTACCTTGCTAGAGTATATGTACCATCTTAAACACATTTTTTCCCTCCCGCTGAGTGTGCTGTGGTGCATTTTTGGGACTTCTCTGCAAAAGACACATGCTTTACTGGTTCATAAACTACCCAAAACAGTATCTTAGAAGTTATATTTACCTTTTGGGACAGTCAGTCCACTTACTAGAGATTAAAACATGGCCGTATTTCTGAAACGCAAATGAAGGTTAATTCATAGCCACAACTGGAACACTGTTGCGATTCGGAAAATGGGCACTCTAAATTTCTCATGGCTCAAACTAATTATCTTCGAAGCTTGAAATGGTTTCAGCTGTTTAACGTTCTTGTTGTGAACATTAGTGGTCTAGAGTGGACTTCTCGGATGGAGTGGATCTGAGGGCCAATCTTGACTACACCCTTCAGAAGGACCTGCGGTTCCCCCGGGGTCTTCGTTGGCAGCTGGTAATTGCATCGGCCAAGCTGTCTCCTTCCTGACCCGTCTCTCTTCTTCCCTCATTTTTTTCCCTCCTCCGTCTCTCCCTCGGCCCGACATGCTGATTTGTTTGCTCGTTATTTTTAGGCAACATATCTGATGGCAGAGACTGCTCCATTCATCAGTGTCTCTGAACTCCATCGTTTTATCATCTGTCCCCAGCATCCTTCTCTCCGAGGTTCATCCCTCTCAACTCCCATCCTGCTGATTCCTGTGCTGTTTTTCCTCGCAGTTTGGCAAGCGGTTTAGATCGTTTCATAAAGAACGCTTTTCCGGTGGGAAACACAAGGAGTTATTCTTTTTCAGACTGTGTTTAAACCGACCCGGACAAGAGCCACAGACTCTCGCTGTCTGTCTCTCTTCCCTGATGCATATGAAAGGTTAAACCCTGTTAATGACTGCATGGTGCCAATGGGAGAGTGCAGGATTGTGGGTAAAGGTCAGGACTGCATACAAGCTAAGCATAATAAATGCTCGCTCTCCTGAGGTAAATGTTACTTTGTGTACTGCACGTACACACACATTGAAACGCATTCACAAGTACTTGAGATGTATTCTAGGCAGTGCTGTTTCTGCTTCTGAAACCATTCTGTAATTAATTGTTGGAAAATCAGGTCTGGTAATATGCTGAGGTCCACACAACTGACCTTTTGTTCTCGTGTGGGATTTGAGGAACAAAAGCATTGTCCGATTCTTAAAGGGTTTATCATTTTTGGTTGAATCTTTTCATGGAATTAGAACTGTTCACTCAATTAGTGCAAAACAGTTTTGCCGTTCCATGTTACTTGACCCAACAACCATCTCTTCCAGTCTAAAATAAGACAGCTTTTATTACCTGGCAGCTGACTTGTAATGCTTATCGCAGTACATTTCCCAATTCCCTTTCATGTCGTTCAGCTTATATTTAGGCAACAAAATCACTTTACATCAAAATCTTGCACAGTGTGAGGCCGTATAACATTTGACTACAGTTGAAACACTGCAGAAGAAAAAAAAAAGCACCTGCCGGGCTTCACAGCTGGAGTGATGCATGCTGGGATTGCTAAACTGGGAAACGAAGAGGCCATGCGGTTTATCCCATCTATGAATCATTAACTAATTTCTGAATTATTCAAACAACAAACCACACTTGTGTCGCACAACACACTGGGCGAGATGTGAAGCTTGTATATAAAAACCCCCAAAACAAATTAGCTTCTTTTAAGAAGAGATTAAATTACTGATTCAGTGTGACAACTATTGTAAAAGGTAATAGTATGCTGACCGGTGCAAATGCTAAACCGCATTATTTACAGCATGACATGATGGACAAATGGGCTCCTAGATGGGTTCCACCTCTGTGTCACTGCGGCTGATAGCAAATCAGAGCATTTTGAGGAGCGTTTGATGGTGTAGAGCTTGGCTGGAATTAGTCATATAAGGCAGAGGGATCAATACGTCTCTTTGAATCAGTTTCATGCACTACAAAGAAAGAAGAGAAAAGGTGCCTGAACTCTTCAACTTAGAAGATTGTGGCTCTTGAGTCACCATTTAGAGAAAACTTTGAAAAGCAACGCAAAAAGCCATCAAGGTCAAGACTGATGTGATCCCAATGCTAAGGTTCAGCGTGCATTGTCCTGCACTATGGGTATATATAGCATTTACCCACCAGACAGAAAAACACAACATGTAACATCTGAAATGTCTCTCATAGAGTGCTACAACTTCAGATTTGAGGCTTTTGTGAAGTCTCTCAGATTTTACTTTTGCAAAATAGTCCCCAGTATCATAACACAAGTGAAATAGAACAAGGAATCAAGTTTACTGTCAAGGACTTGTGTCAACTCTTAGTCTTAAATCAAACATTTTAGATCAACATCTCTCATAATAATAGCAATAAATGACATTTAGCACATTTTTGGAGGGAGAAATCTCATTGATCACCTCCATTGTCAACCAGGATGATGTGACAACAGTTAGGAGAATGGGGATAGTTGGAGACCATGATAATGGATAGAGGCCAATGGGCAAGCTTGAAAAGGATGCCAGGGTCTCAACCCCTACTCTTTTGGAATTTTTATATGACCACATGGAGTCAAGTTTTATCATCTAATTTGAAGGACTGTCCTTTCTTGACATGATATGAGCCACAAATAACACAGGGTGTGTATGCTCTCTTTGGCCTCTCCAACATCTCTTCCAGGATAAATGTAGTTCCCATCGAGGCACTGACCAGGACCAAAACTCCTTAGCTTCAGTTGACAATAGAGTGATAGCTTTCTTAGCTTCAGTTGACAATGGAGTGATAGCTGCTGTCATTAACTTATTAAATGAATTATCTTAGCTATGCTTCATCTTATGGCTCATTGTAGAGTCAACAATCATCCAGTTGTAATTTCTTCACGAAGATCACAGAAGACTTCAGTAGAAAGTGAACTTTTTTTGTTTGTTAAGATTAGGGGTGTCCAAACTTGTTCAAGAACCAATTTCATGTCAGATTTAGCACCCACATAATTTCTTTGGGAGCATCTAACAAGTCTGAAGCCCTTGAGCAGTTGTTCTATGTGTGTTTAGCTCCTGGTGTATTATAGCCTCTCATGTCCACTACACTCAATAAATTCAGGACAACTGATTATTCCTAGAATATCAAAATCAACTGTATGCAGTAGATCTTTCTCATATCTGGCACCTAAACTCTGGAACAGCCTTCCTAGCACAGTTCGGGAAGCAGACACACTCTGTCAGTTTAAAACTAGATTAAAGACACATCTCTTTGCATTAGCATACACATAAAACACAAATGCTTTTGAAATCCAAATCCTCTAAAGGATTGTTAGTCTGCAGTTTTTAGGGCAACCGGAGCCGGGAACCGGCATCTGCGCTTATGTTAGTCTGTTTGTATTATTCCCAAGATTTACATAATATTGGACCAGGCCATATCCTGAGCAGCTGCTGTGGTGGTCATGGAGGAGTGGAGAGCATGAGACTGATTCCTGTAAGACCACAGTGACAGACGAGTCTTCGCATTGATCCTGAAGGGCCAACCTGTACACCACCCAGTGACCTCTCTCACCTGCAGCTTCTCCACAATGGACGTCCAGCTTACGCTTAGACTGCAGCTCTTTGGCCATAGGAGAAATGGTCGTGCCCAACTGAGCCTGGTTTCTCTCAAGGTTTTTTTTCCCTTCACTTTCGTCAATTGGTGAAGTTCGTTCCTCGCCACTGGCTTGCATGTTTCACAACTTGTGGAGCTGCGCATCAATGGATTTGCTCTTCAGTGTTTGGACTTTTTTGGACGTGTTTGGAAGATTTAACCACACTGAACTGAACTAAACTTCAATTTACTATAATGTCCTATGTTAAGCTGCTTTGACACAATCTACATTGTAAAAGCGCTATAGAAATAAAGATGAATTGAATTGTTTAATTAGGGTTGAAAAGGGCTTATCCCTATGCCCTAATACCTTCGAAGAGTTTACACTCTGGAATTCCAGCTTCGAAGGGATTAGGGCATTGGGATGGGCCCTTCCAGATGGAATGCAGTGTGGGACACTAAACAACTGTATTGCACAAGGAGCCATGGGGGCCCGAAAGTGTCCAACAAGTGCCCTTCAGATGGGGCAATATATCCATTTTGGAACAACGTTGGGTAGACAGTGGATTTCCAGGACAGATTTAGGTCAGTGGTTCTCAAATCTGGTCTTGAGGATCCAATGTTCTGTACTTTTTGAATGTCTCTCTTACCTGACACATATGATTCAGTGTATCTCTCCAAATAAATCAGTTCTGATTCAGATGTGTAAATAACATCTAAATGGTTTAGATGTTACCCTCTTGACTGTGCTCTGGTCTACACCAGGGCTGGGTAACTTTGGTTCCAGAAGACCAGTATGCTTCATCTAAAATCACATATAAATCAAACCTGTCTATAATTTTCAAGAAAACCTTAGGACATAGATTATATGTTTTCAGATATGTTTGATTAGGAATGGAGCTGAACTCTGCAGGACAGTGGCCACACAGGAAAGGAGTTTCCCACAATTAATCCCTAGCAAATTTCTGAGAATAACGTTGACACGTTCAATGAAACTGTATTAACAGATAAAACAGGTTAAATTTAATCAAACCAGGCCTATTAAATGTGAGCAAACACTTGTTGAAAATTAAAGTGAAAATGACAATAAATCTCCTAAGCTCCTAAACTGAAAGAGCAACCGTTCAGTAAAAAAGGTAATAAAAAAATACCCCTTTCAAATGGCTTTGAATTACAGACCACAGTTTGCATTTTCCTCTACTACTGAGTGTATCGACATTCAGACAATCAAAACCAAGGTGATTCCACAGACACAGCATTCGCTGAATAAGTACATCTCACAGCCCCAACTCTGGGCTGAAATATAATGACCTGGAAGCATTAGATTTCATATGGATTTGTATCGCTGTGAGCTTGCATTAAAGATACCCTTCATACAGCTGTTCCTGGGAAAAGAAGCTGTCATGCAGATTTTTCTGCAAGCGGCTTTGGGCAGACAAACAGAAGATGCCGCCGTCTCTGTGGAGAAAAAAAAAAGTGCGAACCTGCAAGTGTGGAAGAACAAAGCATGTTATTTTAATGAGTCTAACAGAACTGTTCCCAACTGTAGATGTGAGGCTGGCGCTGAGGAAGGAGTGTTTATAGTCTGAGACCTATAGTAGACTCAAGATTGCCTTTGAGATCTCTTTGGCTTTTTATTACCGTAGGGGCGAAGACCTGTCTGTATTACCAAGAGCAGTAAATGTATGGGAGGTGGAGAAGATTGAGCACCACATTTTTCAGGAGCTCAAGGATTATTCAAAGTGAACGTGCCATTACAAGGATATCTGTACTTGACTGCTTGTGACTTTGGGTGAAGGAAATACTTTGTCAGAGTGGCTAGGGCTAATAAGCTTAGACATTTCGCATTCTGGAATAAACCTTTAAAACATCTTTGTCATCTTGGACTATAGCAAACACTATATGTATCCTACACATAGCTAAAAGCTGAAATAAAACATTAGCAACACAACAGCATTTTTGTGAAAGCACCACTTACATTTTCTTCAGAAATTATAGAATTAGCCCACTTTTTCTTCAGCATCAACTATATTACATCAGTAAAAAAAGAGAGAGAGAATGGAGAATGTTCCTACGCTTCAATTAAGCTTTGTGACAACAAGCATTTCATCTAATGTGGAAAAATGAATCATTCACACAGAAAACAGCATTCATTTGGAAAGCGAGTAGTGTTTGTTTTGAGTTTAAGTTGTTCTTGAAAGTAATTGAATATGTTTCTTTACAATGAAAACAATCTTTTATCGACTGCATTATTAATCTGAGGGAGAACAGAAACTAGTTGTATAGAGATAAAAGGTATATAACAAAAGATATTATGCAATAAAAAAAACTTTCAATGTCTTACAGAGACCATTTACAGTATAACACAATATAAATTTGTCTGAAGACATGAACACTACGCAATTAGTCCCACACCTTAAGATTGTACATTGTATATACAGTGCTCAGCATATTTGAGTACACCCCATTTTGAAAATGAATATTTTTATCCATTTCTCAGTGAATATGGGTAATATATATTGGGGCATTTGAACAAAACAGATTTATTAAACAGGTATATTTATTAAAATAACATTTTAGTCACAGAACATGTTTAGAAATGGAAACATAATACATTTAAATTCATGCAAAAAATTGCAAAAAAATTACAAACTACAACATTTCAACATCAATTTTATATATTTTTGTTTCTCTTGATTTCTTTTGCTATTTTTAAAATTTTTATTTAAAAATTGAAAACATTATTTAAAATTTTTTAATTTATAACATATTTAAAAACATATAAATTTGGGCTACTAATTTTTGAACCACTATTGTGAGTTATTTTGTTAGATTAGCTCCAGATTTGGCTTCAGTACTGACTTAACTAATGTATATGCACAAATATAATATTGTAAAGCGTCCTATAGAAAATATTAATTTAAATGAGAGATTTGTGGGGGTGTACTCCTATGTGCCGAGCACTGTAATATAAAGTTAAGCATATTTTGGATGGATCAACACAGTGTTCATATTTTACCATCAGTATATATATATATATATATATATATATATATATATATATCACTAGTAGTCAAAATAACTATTTCTATACCACAAGAAGCTTTGCTCGGCCCTTCGAAGCTGAAGCTGTTTTGTGGCTGGTTATGCATAAATGAGAGCAACGTATTATAGGACAAGAAAATACAAAGCCTGTCAATCGAGCTAAATCGACAGAGCACGGTGGATTCGGCGAGATGACTGAATCGAATCTGTGTGACTGCATGAGAAGGCGAAGCTTTTCAAAGTCGTGCAAAAGAATGGTGGTCATTTGAAAGTCTCTGTAAGAGGAGCAGTATTTATGTATGAGAACGGCTTTGTCCTTGTCGGCGATAAAACCTTTCTTTGTAACACTACCAGAAGAAAAACAAAAAAAATCTGTAAAAAGCATGACTACAGTATGTGGAATTCTTTTTTTTTTTCATTGAACTTCTCAAAATCTTAGAGCAAAGATCAATATGAACATTCTCAAATGCGTTTCACACACATCTCGTCTTATCAAAATAAATGTTATCTTTTAACTATATATAACTGCACCACGGGGCATTTCTAGACAATCTCTGTCTCTCACGCATCAGTCTTGCAAAAAGGGCAATATAGGTTGTGTTTAAATAAATCAAAGCATGCTGCTTTTTCGCTGGGACGTGACACTCAACAAACAAACCTGAATCAATGCAGGGAGAAAAGAAACTTGGCAAAAGAAGAAAAGAATATAATAGACAGATTATGTGCTCACCATCCACCTCATCCCATGGGTGCGACTGAGTGATCTCATTTTCGGGAGTTTAAACATTTCACATGAAAGAAAACATGCCTCACTTTCTCCATTTTTATTCCTGTAAGGCAAAAGGAAAAGAATTCTCGCCTCGCTTCAAAAGGATAAATGTTTTTTTCTCTGGCAAAATATTGAGCAATTTGAGTTGATAAAGTTGGTATGAGTCATTTGCTGAAAGCTCAAACCTAGTTGGTGGTGGGTTAAGATTAGAAGATTATAGACATAGTGAAAAAAAAAAAAAGCATGATTTAATCAACCAATCTAAATGACTAAGCATGACTTGCAAAGACGTTTTTTATGTATACAATGATAACAAACAGCTACATTGCTACATGCTAATTAATTGTCATATAGCATCACGGTGTTGCAAAGATATAAACATGGCTGTTCATGTGTCCCTAAAGAGGCCTTTTTCAATTTATGTCATTATAAAAAATTAGCTCATTCACTTCACTTTATTTTCAGCAATATTTGCTACAATGCTACATGCTAATTGTAGTACTTCACAATATTGCGGCTTTTAATGTGCACAGTGTAGTATGCTACATATCAAAATATCCATAACGTCATTGTAAAAATCGCAGGTCAAGTGGAGTTCTGTCCAATATAGAATGCTGCATTCTAAGATGTAGCCATATAAAGTGAGTTTAAACACTTTTTTGGCTGATGTTTTACTTACAATAATAAGTCAAGTTCATTACATTATTGCAAATGTAATACGCTGCATGCTAAATTGTCACATGATTCACCATGTTAAAATTAAATGTACCATGTAGCATGCTACATGTTAAATTGTTTTCACATAACCTCAGTGTTGCAGATTGGTTTAAACCTAGCCGTCCAAAACTTGCTAATACGATGTAAATAAAATTATGTAATAGTATAAATCACAGGGCAAGTGGAGTTCACTCCATTATCACATACAATATAATATGCTTCATGCTAAATAGCAGTCATAGGACCTCATCATGTTGCAGCTAAATGGCAATAAAGCAAACAAAATGTATATTATTTGAATTGAATGTTTATGATAAGCATTTCAAACATGCTAACATGCTAATTAATTATCACACAATATCACCATGTTGCTAATAAATATAAACATCCGATCATAAAATGCGTCTTTATATAGAGTGTCTATATTAAACTTTCTTTTACTGATTATGAAAAGAGCAGCTCAAGTTGAGTTCACTACATTGTTGGCAATACTAGAGTATGTTACATTGCTACATGCTAATTGTAGTCACATTTTCTCACCATGTTCGCAAAAGAGTAGTGAAAAACACACTTACTAACTATCCTTTGGGTTAGTCTCTAATTTATCAGGGATCACCAGGGTGGAATGAACCACCAATTACTCTGCCATTTAGTATGTTTTATGCAGCGGATGCCCTTCCAGCTGCAACCCAGCACTGGGAAACACCCATTCACTCTCTCATTCACGCTAACACATACACATATACCAATTCACTACATCATGTGCAACTAGATATAAAGATGACAGTCCAAAAAACAGGTTAAACACTTTTTTGCTGATGTCATACTGAAAAAAGTTCATTACATCATTTCAAACATTGTAGTACTCTACACTGCTACATGCTAAATTGTCACATGACCTTACCATGGTGTTAGATGTAAAATGGCTTTGTGGTATATATCATTAACATGGATGTCCAAATCGCAAAAGTGTAGTTAAAAATATGTTATTTATTTATTTTGACTGATGTCATACTGAAAATAGCAGGCTACAGGCTAAAGTTTGGTCACATGGCCTTATCATGCTGCAATTAAATATAAACATGCCAGTCTAATAAAAAAAAAAGTACTTGTTAAAGTTGTCCGAAAAATAAGTCAAGTTACATTATGTGCAAGTTGGGCATTTTGATCAGGCATTCCGACCATTCTAAAAAACATAATTGAACTCAAACAAACCTAAACTTCCCTGTAATGAAGACAAAATGATAATACTTTAAATTGAACTTTGTGTGGAATAAAAAAAGCCCATTGGAATTCCACTATAAACATCACCTTTATGTGTGAAAAATGAGAAAATGAACACTCAAACCACCACGCAATCAATTTTTTCAATTTTCTTTGACGGTAATAGAAGAAGCGCTCTGGGACCAATTTATCATAGGGGGCAGCATAGAACAGAATGCATCACTTACCCTGTTAATTTCCTTATAGAATACACATAAACCATAAACAAAAGTGATTTTCTAGGGGAACGGACCCTTTCAACTCTGTTAAATATTTGATGAGCCACACAGAAAAAAAGAAGGAAATCTTCAGTCAGCTCATTGCCACTGTTTATCTAGAAATCAATTTATTCAAAGCAGAATTTTTATAGATTTATGGCTTTTTGTAGAAGAACAAAGCTATGGAAAGAAGTAGGACACAATATTCTCATGAGAAAAAAAATGTAAGCATTTCAGATTCGATACTGCAAGGATTCTGCTCATTTTCAATCACAAACTCTGTTGCTATAAGCTGTCAGACCTGCCTACAGAAACCTGTTTCTTCAAAGTAAAAAGTAAAAACCTCCAATTGTGATATGCAGAGAGATAATGGAAGTCTTAGAGTCACAATTACAAGACATGAAGTCACATTTGCTAGATAAAAGTTGCAATTATGAGCAAAAATGTACAATTACTCTGAGGCGAAAACGTGCTTGATATTTGGCATAATGAATTAAGGGGAAGAAACATCAAATTGAAAGAACATATTTCACAATCTTGCCTTTAATGACGCTAACTGTGGGGAAAATGTGGTTTGCTCATTTTCGTAAGGTTGCCTAACGCTGCTGGTCTGCAATATGAAATTCCCTGTTGGGCCGTGTTATTGCTTTTAATTGGCTAATTCATTTACACTAATTCACTTACACTAGCGTGGTATTTGGTAAAGTCTGCGTACACTCGCATGGCCACACACACACACACACACACACACACACACACACACACACACACACACAGAGTTGAGCGAAGGCCTATGTCGAGACCGCACAGCAGCTCTCCTGAGGCCATTTTTACCCAAGAGTTAATTATACGTGCAGTCGTGAGCTGAATGTTAAACAGTGCTGAATGAGTCCTCTCTTGGCTGGAGTGTTTGGTTTGTATTGGCAATCCATCTAAAATGGTGCACGTTTGAAATCAATAAGTCCCTGTAAACCCATACACGACGGCCCCATAATGTTAAAACGTATGTCCAGTGGATTACTATGGAGAGTCAGCCATGTGTCAAACTTGTCAGATTAGCTTAGCATTTTGCTGTAAGGAATCAATAAAGCGAACCTCAAAGGAAGAGTGCTTTTAACAATGCACTTATTAACTCGTACAAATGAAAATTCACATGCTAATTTTCCCAATAAATAATAATAAAAAAAAAATGAATCAGCACAGCGCTTCCACACTCAGTTCCTCAGCTTGAATATGGTGTTGTTGTCATAATTTCCATTTTATTACTCATTACTGAATCGTCAATGAGAGTCTTGTATTTGTAACATGCTTTTTATGCGTCTAAATCCTCGACTGGTCTGTTCGGGGAGAGCAGTTTAATATCATCCTATTGTTGCTAGGTTTTAAAGAGCTCTATGTGTGGTAGCCTTTCTGCTAAGCAGATTACGCTAATTGTTTCTGGTAGCATTGATGCTTAAATTTAATGAATGTCAAAACTTAGCCTGATTCATTTCAACTTAAACCCTGGGGATTTTCATCCATAACTAAGGGTGAAGTCACAATAATATGAATTCAAGTTTAATCTTATTTAATTCTTCATTAGCTCTTTGGTTAGTATTTATTGCTGGTGTGAAGCTGTGCTAATATCATAGCTGGATTCTAGCTTGGCATACGCGAGAGAATGATAGCAGATAAATAAACTAGCTAACATGCGTATCAGCCCATGATACCAAAAGTAAAAATCCTGTTTTAGATACTGTATGAGAGCAACACCAAAATAATAATTTCAAGAAAAAAAGCTTTGTTTTTAAGACAGTCATAAAGCGTGTTAGTGTGTTAGCTAGCTAGAGACCCCTCAAATTACTAGCTTAACATGGTAATGCTAATGCAAGCTAGTAGTTTAATATGGAAATTCCAACTGGGTTTTAGCATGCGATACTATGTGCTTTGCTTAGTTGGTGTACTGAACCTGATGCTAACAACACTAAATTAACTATGGGCCTGACTTCCAGGAAAAGCACATACTATGTGGATAAATACATGTGAATGTACCTTAGATCACAACTGTTGGATAAAAACAGCTCTAAAAATAAATAAATAAATAAAATAAAT
>CAIGQW010031024.1:1253115-1288346 GCA_903798125.1 Danio choprae
CATGTTTCTTACAATATTAAAAGGTTTCAATTTAATATTATATTAATTTGGAAAACAAATACTAAAATCATTCTAAAAAAGTTGTACACTTAAACTTCTGACATTACACATTATTACAAAGTGCATCTAGTAAGCTATTTGTGAAAGTGTGCAGTCTTCAGAGGCCTTTTATTTCTATTCTAGATTTTTAATTTTTTTTTCCAGCTACCCATTTCTAAGTTATTCCTGTGGTGACAAATGGTCTGTCTAGCACAGCACCATCTGTCTGCGATTAGACCAATGTTGGGGGTATCATTGCTGACGAAGGCAGTATACGTTGACAGCCAGACAATTTTGGGGCTGTCTGAGGTGAGGCAAATGATGGGATGTTCTAACACACCTTGCATGCCATTTAAGCAAGACACCTGTTACAGGAACGTGGATCAAAGACATTCTGTGACAAATGTACATGCCCATAGATGTACTTTAGTACTCTCAAAATAAATAAATTTTAAAAAGGGATGGGCTAAGACGTTAAATAATGTTTAACGCTCAAAAATGCTTCATGGGCTACGCTGACATGCAGCTAATCAGAAACCTTGAGATATTTTATATCTTTCACTGCTGTAATCTGTTATTATAGGGCATTCGTCTACCACCTCGCCTCATTAAATTAGACGTCATTCAATCATAGCCCTCAACACATCTAATTTAACCAAAGCCGCCTCTCAGTTTTTCGTCAACACTCTTCGCCTTGAGTGTGAAGATTAGCTTAGCTGACAGTCAGTGACAGTTTTTGTCAGTTTTTTTAATTCTTAAGCTGCTTGACAGGTATTCTTCCGGCAGTGTCCTTGGTTGAGTTCCTGGGCTAATCATAAAACCTGCCTTCTCATTATTCTCTGCCTTTCAACACGTATATAAGTATGATGGAGGAGGCTTGCTCATCCTCATCTATAATGCTGCTACAGTGTACATGGAAACGGCAATATTTTGATCACTTCTGTGCTGTGTGAAAAGCGCTCAGCTCAGCTCAGCTTTTCAGTATTGCTGAGTCGGGCTTGTCCAGCAGTGATGGTCCAGGTGCACCCTAATGCTGAAGTGAGGGGAGTTTGAAGCTTTAGTTGGTTTGTTTTCCATTTCATCCACTTGGCTGGATGACATGTTTCTTGGTCTTTTTCATTGTGTGGAAGCAATAGTCTGGAAGACTGGATAATGTTCACACAATACTAAGTAGAAATGGTCTGGAAATTGATTTATCAAGAACAGTATCTCAAATTATCAAATAAATGAGTCCAAGTTTCCAAGTTGCTGCCAAAGGCGGTATCATTTTTAGGCATAGGCAAATTAGGGCTCCACCACGTGCAAGGGGCACCAATGAGTGCACTCCAGACCCCCCACCACTCTAAGGTATAATTATTGGATCCAATCCAAATTGTACCCCTTAGTCCATCCACTTACCCCTACCCAAGTGGTTTTCAATTCTGCTCGGGGCCCCCCCTGCCCTGCACATTTTGTATGTCTTTCTTATTTGACACACAAAGATCAGTCCATGGATGACATTATGATCTGAATCAGGTGTGCGGGGCAGGGCAGGGGGGACCAGAGGACCGGAATTAAGAACCACTGACCTACCCCTTGGTTCGCACGGTCACGTGATGGTATAGGGGTGTACCAATTCTCTTTTGCTTAGATATGTATGCTCTATAGCCCTTCACACAATTGTGAGTCACACAATGTTACGCCTTTGAGCTGAAAACAACCAAAGCTCATCTAAATACAACTCAAAACAACAATGTGAGCGAGTAATCTGTTAACCATGCTTGCGTCTTCAGGAATGAATACTGCAGATTACATCTCGTGTGATGTGTGAGCTACTGATGACGTGAGCATGTGTAGTAGTGGTGTCCCATTTCTTAGAAGGATATATTCATCCCTATCTTTTCACACTCTGTTTTTCAAGGGCCAAAGAAAAGGCGTATGGCATATTGGGCCTTAGTCTCCCCTGGTGATAGCGGCTGCTGCTCAGGAGCGTAAATTTCATCTAACCGTTGATGGACATTAAACAAACTTTCTCAAGAGCAATTATTCAAGTAAACACAAATAATTCAGCTATTGTACTTGTAAGTGGAATCCCACCGGGATTCAAAACCTACATGCCAGATAAGTGCTCAAACAAGTGACTCTAGCATGGACTGCGGGTGCTCTAACGAGAACCCAACAGACTGTGAAAGTGATCGAATCTGTTGTAGACATTATTATCTGTCAAACAGGTAACATTATTGTTTGCTAACAAACAATCCAACACACTATCAATACTTGCTTAAAGATTTATTTAATGAAAATATTACATTAAGTCTTTGAGCAAGTATAGATAGTGTGCTGGATTGTTTGTTTGCTTTTTGCACATTTTGACATGGTGATTTCCTGTTACTTCAGGTGTGCTGAATTTGAACTGATTGAACATTATTATTGCTAACATAGTGTACTCATTAGAAAATACTTTGGCACCACCTAAAATCCACAACTGTTCTCACAAACCTAACACAGAGTTGGCAATACTAGAGTACCTTACATTGCTATATGCTAATTGTAAAACCTAACATTTTTGGGGGGCTCAAAAAAACTTATACTATCTTATACTAAATTGCATACTATGGGGTGATGTGGGGGCATAATGTTTCCATTGGATCGAAGGGGCACTTCAATAGGACATTCAGTTTACTATCAAATGAAGAGTATCAGAACCATTTCTTAGCATACCACCTCTGATAATTTTTAATTAAGCAACAACAGAAAAACACCATGACCCTTAAAATGACTTCATCTACAGTACCAGCAGAAGCAAACTGACCTACAACAAGCAACAGGAAAGACTCTACTACTGCTAAATAGAAATAGCAAAGAGATTCTCTGAATACTTGGGAATCCATCAAGTCTTTATTTATTTCTTCATTTCTTTGTTCCTAAAGAAGATTCATGACTTAAAAGCTGTTTTTATTAGCATAGAAAGGCTTGCTATTGTCAGAGAGCCATTGTAGTACAAATGGATGTCACCTGCTAACAATAACGGCTGTTATCCCCAAAGCGCTGTCTGGGTATTTTGGCTTCCCATTCTGACATTTCTTTCCTGACTAATGCTTTGCCTTTTAAACAAGAAATGATGGTATGCCTAGAGCCCTTTATTTATTAAGCTCTCAAACCTTAAATGTGCTTCTTTCTTGTCGTATCAAACTGTCTCTGGCCGAGACTAAGTCAAATCTAAATGAGAGGGTTGACACGGTCTATTGAGCGCTGCAATTTAGGCTTAACAAAAGCCGTCTTACATGAAGTGATTCATTCGTGATAACAACTGCGATCGGAAATCCTGTTAAAGTCTCCCTGCTTGCTGTGCCACACCAAGCAACAGTCACAGTCATGTCTTGGTGATCAAGTGTGACTCTTAAACTAACATTTGAGTTCTCTGACTGTGGTTGTAAATGTGTGATAAATTTACTCCATGTTATCTTTCAGCCACACAATGGCGCATCCAGTCCAGAGACAGCTTCATTTGCGTCTGGGTGAAATAAGCATATCTCCATTATGCAGAAGAAAGTCTCCAGACTAATGTTAGAAGCAGAACAAAATGACCAAGTCTGGCTCCCAGAATATACTACTTTAATTTGGGAAGTCTGGGTGAAGGCGTAACCCCATTTTTTAGAGGAAAATAGACTTACCGTGGCCTAAAATGAAAGCAAAGGTGGTCTGTTCTCTCCATGTCAGAATCATTCTGTTACTGAGAGCTTTCTTTAACCTGTTAGCTCTGGGCAGAAGGAGAGATGAGATTGGAGGCAGGAAAGAGGATAATTAAGCTGTGAAGGGTTAGAAACCAGAGCTAGAGTTTGAGTCATTATCGAAGAAAGCTTGCTACATCTTTTGGGTTATGAAAGCAGGACTGTGATATAGCGACCAACCTTGAGCAAATCATAAAGTACAGTATTTTTAGATATTTGTCTTCAATGCATTTTTCTTTTATAAACTTACATGTTTCTAAGGGAAGCAGAACGTTTAATGAAGGGGAAAAATAGGGTTGGGGCTTAATCTTATCTATCAGGTGTAATACATACTGGTTCAGATACTGAGACATTATAACTGTTAGTTGTAGATGATAGTAATTATTACAGTGGATTTGATAAATTCAAATGTTTCTGGGGGTTTAGGGGGTGTAAAAGTCCATTTCCAGAAACCCCCCACATTTAACAATCTCCATCCACACTACACTGCGTAAAACATACAATACGTGACCATTCATGCTCATTGGTCTTGCGCATCTTCTGTTGGCATCCATATTTGCAGTCTACTATTGGGTAATGGTCATACGATCAGGGCTTGACGAATCAGAGAAGAATATGCAATAGTCCAGAAGACCAGTCAGAGAGTGATTGTGAGTTTGCCAGTATTTTCAAAGGTCTGCGTTTCAGTACTGAAACACAACACCAGCATTTCCAAACTAAATAGAATCTTCAGCTATTTTAAAATGCTCAGTTTTTGCAGGTTGAAAGATGCTGGTGGACGCCAGGTGTAACTGTTATAAAACAACAACTTAAAACTAAATATAATAATAACTAAATATAATATAAAGTTTTACGATTTAAACCGAAATTGCACTAGTGTAAATGGCATCTCTACCCCATAGAACCTGATCTGAAAGAATAGTAAACTTCTTGAATAATCAATGCAAGTCTAACTGAGCCAAAATCTAGAGGTCAGGGAAGTTTTCAGCTACTAACAACCAAGAAGTGCGGTAATGCAGTAGAGGTGATAAAAGGTGATGGTGATCATTACTATGGACTCCACTGTCAATTTGATGTCCATCAAATATCCTTCAGGACCTCATTTACATGCTCACTGGGTCAATTAAAACCATCAGGCCAATCGAAGTCATCCACATCCCTTTGTTCACCCATCCTTCATTTGCCATGTATCGCTAAGCTCTTTCTATGTTGGAAAGCTCATGTATAGTAAGCCTACTATATGGTTTATTATTGTTTTCACTTACAGTCTATTTAAGAGCGATTACAAAAAGACAGGAAAATGTAAATGCCAATGAGGCAGAATCAATGAAGGAACAGTGGACAACTGTAATAATAAATCATCAAATCCTCATGAAAATGCATACCTTTGGGTCAAATGTACTGGGCTAGCATCAAATAACCTCCAGCTATTCCCATGCCATTTGTTCATATACCCTATTCCAGGGAAAGTATGATTGAATTAATTTCTGCAATCTTTGCTCTCCTTGAAGTCCATATGCTTATCCATTTATGGTTTGAGGTAGAAACAGTGGAGTGCGGCTCTTCAGTTGCAAAGGACCATTCGGCCTCCTACGCAGATGTTACGGTTGCCAGCACCATTTTTGACGCAGGTCATCCGTTCCTCTCAGCATGCTTGGCCTGGTGCCAGAGTATATCGGCTGTCCTCACTATCAAAGTGTACCATCTAACTCAGGCTCATCATCTGACGTTGCTTTGGCTACCTGGAGGTCAAACAGAGTGCATTTCAAGCTGTATGGAAAAGAAACAATGTGAAAATGTCACCATGACAACCTTGGTTTATTGTATGCACCTTTAGAAAGTTGCTTGATGTCCATTAATTGCATGCTGTCACATATGAGCACTTGAGGCAAGTATTGGTATTTGAGCATAGCAAATTCACATATCTATTTGAAAGTTTTAGCTTGTCTGTTTGTGTATCTATCTGAATAACTTTGCATTCAACCATTTATCCATCTACCTGAATATCCATCCATAGCCCTTTATCCATCCACTGTACCTATCCCATTTATCCATCTCACTCTTTTCTACATATCAAAGGGTTCAAT
This sequence comes from Danio choprae, assembly GCA_903798125.1. NCBI lineage: Eukaryota > Metazoa > Chordata > Actinopteri > Cypriniformes > Danionidae > Danio > Danio choprae. The sequence continues at coordinate 1,258,952 of CAIGQW010031024.1, forward strand.
ACAGAGAACAAAATCCCTGTCTGGATTTTCAAAGACAATGTGAAACATTTCAAAGCAGACACAGCTAGGTAATGATGTCACGCTATACACTCCGCTAACGACTGTGAATGTTTGAAAAAAAAAAGATTTGAAAGCCTTGCTGTGTACAACCCCCCCCACCCCAGCTCTCCTCTGGCATGTCGGTATTATGTACTCTTGGGGTTAGAATATATTAAAATGGATTTGGGAATCATGATCCAATCAAACGAGGCAAAGCTCATGAGCGAACACTGCATTCAGGAGTTTTATAATGGCACATACCGTCACCCTAATTAGCACACTGGTTGACAATCCATTTGAATGACACATTGATCCCATTAAGGGATGTTGAAATTCCCAGCATTACTTTCCATTCCAACTAGCCCCTGGATACTCGTACGTATGGAAGCGTACGCTTTATAAGCCCCAATTTGTGAAATAAAAAGAGCAGCATCATAATCCGACACTGTACCAGATGGAAACGTCTCTGGAACCACGGTTCACAAACATGCTTGCGCAGGGAAATAAAAAAATAATTAAAATTCATTAATTAAATTAAAATCACTCACCATTCACTTGTCTTTTTGAGGCTAGTAAGAACAGTAATTAGCGTTAAAGACTACTCTGCTTTGTAGACAGCAGGTGGGAATTAAATTAGAATCGTGTAGCTGTGGTGATCTAAAAATTGATCGGCGCCCACCGCCAACTGTGAGACATAAATACAAGCTTAGCAGAAAAAAACACACAGCCATCAGGCCCAGCCGAGGAATATAGAGTGTAATCTGGAACTTGCAACTGTGGCGTTTCTAGTCCCTGAGGTGGCACATTTTCCCTGAGTAGCTCATCCTCTGCAAACAGGAAAGACACACTCAGCTGACCCCAATATCTGAGAAGCGATGCCCGTCCTGCAGGTCAGACACACGGACTGGGAGAGTGGGAGGGGGCAAAGGTCACTGTGGGGATATAGTACACACAATTCAGCGCACTATCTGACCCCAGTTAAAAAATACATAGCAGTGTCTCCAAACCAACAGAAGCTGCAAAGATACAAAGAAGTTATTATTATAATTTTTTCTGTTGGGAATGAACTAAAGGGAAAAAAAATATTTATAAATGCCGCTGCATACTGTACTTAAGGAGATAATACACCCAACAATAACAACACTATTTACTCTCTATCTTGTGGTCTGAAACCTTTATGAGTTGTTGAACACAAAAAAGATATGTTGAAAAATGCTGGATGATGATATCCATTATCCATTGTCAATGGATGCCATCATCTAGCATTCATCAAAAGAACTTCTTTTGTGTTCAACAGAAGAAAGAAACTCAATTTGTTTTTGAATAAGGGAAAAAGGATTAAAAGATGACAGAGATTTCATTCACTATACCTTAAGGCAGTGTTTCTCAACCATGTTCCTGGAGGATCACCAACACTGCATGTTTTGGATGTCTCCTTTCTCTGTCACACCCATTACAGGTCTTCCTGTCTCTGCTAATGAGCTGATAATCTGAGTCAGGTGTGTTTGGTTATGGAGACATGGAAAATGCAGTGCTGGTGGTCCTCCAGGAATGGGGTTGAGAAACACTGCCTTAAGGTATATACAGCAGCTATATTTAATGGGAAAACAACCACTTTACATGATGGCAATAATCTATGAGTTTGTACAATAAGAATAGGAAATTACCTCGTAAAATACTTATGGTGTTTGTAGCAACCTGATGTCAAAGGAAAATGTAACTATTTTAACATGGTGCCAATTTTATATAAATTAGTGCAAATTATTTTGTTATTAAGTCCAATTTTTGTTGTACAAATTCATAAAAATGTGGCAGTTTGTAATACATTTAAGATGGTTGCAGCAACCTGATCTACTGGAAAAAGTATTTTATGAGATTGTGAGTTTAAGAGATGTTCATCATACAAATTATATGAAATCGCCACATCATAACTTATTTGAATTGATTTTCGCAGCCACATCTCGAGGTAAAATTTTACGTGATCATAATTTTGTAAAAATTCATATCAAAACTTCATATGAACTTAAAGCCACAGAAAAGTTCTTATGAAATCATTCATTCATTGATTTATCAGGGGTCACCTCAGCGGAATGAACCGCCAACTATTCTGTCATATGTTTTACGCAGCGGATGCCCTTCCAGCCGCAACCCAGCACTGGGAAACACCCATACACTCTCGAATTCACACACATACTCATACACTAAGGCCAATTTAGTTTACCCAATTCACCTATACTGCATGTATTTAGACTGTGGAGGAGACCAGAGTACCCAGAGGAAGCCCACGCGAACACAGGGAGAACATGCAAACTACACAGAAATGCCACTGGCCCAGCCGAGGCTCAAACCAGCGACCTTCTTGCTGTGAGGCTAACCACTGAGTCACCGTGCCGCCCTCTTATGAAATCATACAAATTCAAACTAAATTTATTGTAGAAACCCAATCTCAGAAGAAACTATTTTAAAAGTTAAATTTAACCATTAAATCGTATAAAAACAAAATGTCAGACTTCTAATGTTACACCATGCTGTTGTAACCCGACTGCAGAGGCTGAAAAGCAGCGGCGATTCAAAAGCGCTGAGACATTTGTATTTATTTATATTTACATGTTTGTCCATTCTACCTTGTTAGTCAGGTTGGAAGGTGAAAAGAATGATTTCCTTGGAGATATGACAAATTGTAGTTGACATTTCATATCACAGCCTCTCACGAAACGCGAGCCAAATCTTTTTAAATTAGTCTGGTCCAGACCGAAAGAATTCTCAAGTAAACAGATTATTGTCAGACCGCAGCGTGCTGACAGAAGTAATGCCACCTGCGTGATTAAATCTGACATTTACGCTGACATTTAAAGAAAGAAGCAAGGAATTATTACTATTACCGTTATTACAGATTCAGTACTCTTTTGTTTGTATTTACCTGGTTTCTGTGTTGGAGAGTCCACCGTGAGGCTTCAGAAAATCTTATGTTTGTGTTTACAGTAGGTCGGTTAGATGATTTTATGGACAGCACCTGACACAACACAAGAGATATTTGAAAAGTTCTGCAAAACTGTCCATAATAACACACGACTAAACGCAAGTAGAAAGTAGTTTGTTTTTGGAAATTGAGATTTTTTCATCATGCTGAATAAATAAGCTGTCTATATTGATCTATGGTTTGTTATGATAGGACATTGGCTTGAACTACAACTATTAGAAAATTTGTAATCCGAGGTTTCAAAAAAATCTACATTTTGAGAAAATTACCTTTAAAGTTGTCAAAATTCAATTCAATTCACATTACCAATCAAAAAAATGCACAAACGATACACATTACTAATCAAAAATTACATTTTGATATATTTACAGTAGGAAATGTACAAAATATCTTAATGGAACACAATCTTTATTTGATAATGTAATGATTTTTGGTGTAAAAAGCTAAATCGATAATCGATCCAATGCATTTTTCGTTATTCACAAATATTACCGTGAGATATTACCGATTAGATTTACAATTTATTAGCATAGTAAGTTTGTAGTAGCATAACCACAAACTAACTAATTTTTGCTAACCATTATGATTACTTTTTATTTTTCACACTTATTAAATACAGAGAACACATTTTAAAACAATAATTAGATATCTATCTATAAAAAATACTTTTGGCAAGCTCCAGTTTTGAGTGTTATATTCATCAGACATTCGAGTGAATGACTATGGGCATTAAATATGCGTGTTGTCTGAGAACTGCAATATATTTAGAGAAATAGTGATTACACCAAGCAAAAAATTAACTACTCAGACAAATCCTTTTCTTATCCGAACAGCATTTTGAGCCTGTTATAATACCTGCCTCTGTCGCATCAATACAGAACATCCAAACCTCACGCTGCATCCCTCAAATTGTAGCTCAGGCTGTTAAAAAATGGCATTTTCTTCATCTTTCGAGCTGATTGCCGGATAAGTCACTCATCCAAAGACGAAGGCCTGGTTATAAAAGACGGAGACACTTTAGCATAGAAAGACGCACCTGCGGTCATGATCATTACGCCACATAATGTACAATCACACCCAACCTGGAAGTGCGCAGATAAAGCCACCTGGTAATTTGGTGTCTTCTTTTTCACTTTCATTTCTCCGCCTGTCAGCGAGAACCAAGGAAAGGAGAGATTGTTTCATTAGTGTCCAGTCCCTCGAGCAGTCAATCACAAATTTTTAGTCGTTCCCCATTTTTTTTGACTCTCAGGTGTGAGTAATTGGTGTTAGCGTTGTTAACAGTCTCTTGCGTCGACTGACTAACAGTGTTTTCCATCTCAATTCTCCAGGCCGAGCAAATGTTACCTTAGGAGAGAGGTTTTTGAGGAGAGGTGACAACTGAATAATGAATCTGTCAGGTGTTGTTTATTTTTAAGATGTCATTTTGCTAACACGAATACTTCAAGAGGAATCATTACTGGCTAAAATGGCTAATTGACTGCTAGCGCAGCTTGTGAGGAATTATGTGGTGTTCACTTCAAATACAGAGTTGAAAGAAACAGCAAGCTTAACTAAACATGTTTTGTTTATATTTTGATTTTTTTTAGGTTGTAAAATTAAAACTTACTGTAAAAATAAATACCCTGCAACATTCTGAAAACATCATTTTATGGTTACAAGAAATAAGCTGAAATACCTATAGGGAATGTTCTTGGGTAGTTATCTTTTAAAAATGACATAAAAATTGTATTTTATTATTATGCGTCATTTTAGTGAGGGTTATAGGAGCATGCTAGTAGCTACATAGAAAGAAACAGCATCATATTGGCTGTTTTTACAAAAGCAAACACTAAACAATTTAGTTCTTAGTGCTTTCTGCAGCGAGTCAAATGTCAACTAGTAGGACATTTTAGAAATCACGACAGCACTGTTTATTAGCTATAGTCGCAGCATGTGAACTTATCTCTCTGCACTTTAATCAATGCTATCTATATGTACTCTTTTCTTTTTTAGGCCCTTTGTTGCCAAGTTGCAGGTCGTCTCCGCTGACGCTTTTAATTGATTTTACTGCCGGCAGAAAAGAGCACAATAGGCCAACTGGCACTCTAGAGAAATCGAACGTAATATAGTGCAAATGTCCCTTCAAGAGCCTCAATCAGGGACGCCTCTCTTGTAGATGGACTGTACACGATCAATAGCGATTCTTCCTCAAAAGGGGCTCAGTTTCCCACACAAATACACCAAACACAACCCACAGGCACATGCTGACATGTACAAGCATTTCCTAAGAGCAAAATTAGCATAAGCGATGTATGTGGAAGTTGTCGTCAACTCTCATTCCGTCCAAGTTTTCTTGACAAACTCTTGAAAGCGAATTCATAAAAAAGGGTTTATGTTTCATATAAAGATAATCTTCAAATAAATAAGGAGCCTCAAAGAGGCGCAGGAAATATTGTTTTCATTATTTGTTATTGCGCTGGAGCTAATGCCATTAGGGCAAGAGTGCTCACAGTTTATCTGGCGGACAAATACTGCACATATTGCGTTTACGATTACGGAGAATACAAAAAGCAGCTTTATTCATTTACAGAGCCTTTCAAACACTGTTGTTATCTCTTGAATGAAAAATGTTTCTGTTTTTAATTTAATTTTCTAATTAATCTAGTGAACTTCATCAGTATTTACACTGACTGACTTTATCTAAACTTCAAAAAGACAAAATACATAATTACAGATTTAATGGTTGATCATTTAATTTGATCATGTTGTTTTTTTTGGTTGAAGCTGGCACTGTTTAACACAATCTCTTTATTAAACCACAAAACAGACAACCCATTCACGTTAATAGCCTCTATTTTGCCAGCAATTAGTTAATGAATTAATAGTGAGCCCATAAGACATTCCATTAAGTATTACTCAAAATGTTTTATTATATAACAAAAAAAGCTGTACTAAGAATTAGCCTTATTGATATGCAGATCTGAATACAGCAATGTAACTAAATTAAAACGATATAATGTCAAGCGTAACACGTTTTAATTCATAACAGCTGATTAAGCGTTCAAAACACACACACACACACACACACACACACACACACTACTAGGTCGTCTAGACGAGTAACAGTTTTGGAAAACAATACCAGGTTTCGGGTTATATTTGCCCGAACGTGTCCTCAGGGACACACATAATATTGCACATGGAAATAAGTGAGAATAGTAGGTTAGAGAGAGAGAGAAAGATACATAATGAGACGGCGCGAGGCTCCCGGCAGCAGAACAGCCCTGAGGACTGTTGATTTCTCTTAGGTGCTTCACCACGGCGCTTTTAAAGAGACAAATGCAGAAATCCTCACGGGGTTGCCGGGCAACCGGTAGGGCAGGGCGGGAAGATTTTGAAAAAAATTTCATTCGCATATGGAACAGTCAACACTGAGGTATCCAATCGTCAGGAAACACTGGTCTGTTTGTTCTTATACACTACATTATGTCACGGTGATACTTTAAAACTGTTCATACTCGTTTATTTTCATGTTATGAAGGGTTTCTGAGAAAGTTTTCGACGCTAATATGGATTTGGCATGGATTTGATGGATTCCATAAAATCTGCAACAAATCATAGTAGATTGTAAGGTTATAAATAATACATATATAAATAATGAAAGCTGAGTGAAAGGTACTTTTGACTTGGTGCTTTATTTTTATCCATTATGAAAAAAACTTTAAGCTTGGAATTTTATTGTGATAGACAATAGCGTATAGAGAATGAAAATCTACATCATGTCAAGCTTTGTTCTACCGTGTTCTCACAGCAAGAAGGTCACTGCTTTGAGTCCCAGCTAGGCCAGTTGGCATTCTGTGCTGAGTTTACATGTTCTCCTGGTGTTCGTGTGGGTTTCCCCCGCCGGTTTTCCCCACAGTCCAAAGTGTGTGCAGCCATAGTGTGTGTGTGTGTATGTGTGTGAATAAGAGAGTGTATGGGTGTTTCCCAGCACATTGCATCCGCTATTTAAAACATTTCTGCTGTTCATTCAGTTCATTCTGCTGTGGCATAAATCAGGGACTAAGCTGAAGGAAAATTAATGAATATTACAAACACTCAGAATAAAATGGACTAATGCGTATACCTTAATTGCGTGTCTGAGATGCTGAAAATATGCATTCTGTAATATTCAGCGCTGAAGTGGAGCTAGGGAAGTCAAGCAGGAATGCAGAGGGAGCGGACCAAATAAATGAATGAGCTTATCTATAAGTGACAGTGTATCAACATGTTGCCGCAAGAAAACATTTTCATATATGACATACAGTAAACCTATAGAAATCACTGGAATCTAGGTTCCATGTCGAAAATTCCCAGAATGCAGTGCGCTGTAATGACACATTCCCATTATGTGGCCAAAGCTTTTTTGAGTTTACTCTATTTTGTTACTTCGGATTTTTTTTTTTTTTGTATTTCGTACTATTAAACACACCTATAATACTGCTGTGGAAAGACATCTTTAGAGGTTTTGGGGTTATTCAAGGTCTACTGAAAGTAATTTGTTAAATGTAATAAGTTGTAATAAGGATGAACTGTGAAGAGAATAATGGCACCTCACTGTACTAATTTTTACAGTCTAATGGAAGTTACTCTCATAATTCACGCAAAGCATCACGGGGTGTAGGAAAAAGGTGGCTAAACCATCTTTTAGCAAGCGAAACTCACACAATACAAGTTTTCTAAAGGGAGTTGGCGCGGAAGAAATCACAGGAATGAGCAGCTGGTCTTTTCCTCACGTCTGTTTAAACGTGTTAATTTATTCATGTTGAGCTGAGGGAATACTACAATTCCTACTCGAAGGATTCGTTGTGATGGAGCTATTTTCACATCATCGTTTCGCGACTCGTTTGACACATTTGCGCTCCGGCGGTTGTGATTTGATAACAAGACCGGGCTTGTTGTAACGTTTCAGTCTACCATGATTTCGTCAAGTTTTCCTCGTGTGAAATTACATCATACTCGTCTCCATTTTTCTTGTTTTATAGATGAAAGTCCTGTAATTTAGGCATTCCCAAACATTTCTTGAATCGTTTAATCCAAACTAAAATGTCAATGTCTGCTTTGCAACATTCTTCAAAATATCTTCTTTGTGGAAACTCTTAAAAGTTTGAGATTTGAGTGTGACTAAGAAGGTTAAATTGAATCACTTTAAACTTTTCAGACATATCAAATAAAGATTATCTATTTATCTATTCCCCGCAACTCCTGTTGTGCTGAGCTGTTTTATAAAGTTGACTAAGGCCAAATTTCTGACAAATATCTAAACGAAGAGAGGGATTCATTAGTGGCGCTAATTGCAGTTGTTAATTCTCAAGTATCAAAGTTTAATGAGTAATTCATCCCACACTGTTTGCGCTACATAAATGAATAACACCTCAAACCATGTGCTATGTTGAAAAGGAGAAGTGCGTTATTGCTTTTCTAAGTGGTCAGACTTGTAATTTGTCATAGACGTACATTATATGAGGGACTTTTGGAAGCCACTTCTGAAAAAAAACACCAAAGATGTGTGTATTGTCAGAACATGATACGATATTGTGGAAAAATACAGTGGCATAGAGAAAGGACATCAAAAATGTGGAGAAAATACAAAAGTACAACTTTGAGAATTTTTTTTTTTATTGTGGGATAAAGCCATAACCAGAAAAAGAGATTAAATCAATAATGGAATTTAAAAAAATCATGGAGATAAAACGTAAATGTTATATCGAGATTCAAGATATTCAGCGATTAAGGGGGAAATAAAGTCATACTATAAGATCTATACGAGTTATAATTGGACAAATTTGTTGTTGTAAGCTATAAAGGCATACCATCATGAGATATAAAGTCCCAACTCTGAGATATAAAGTCAATATTGAGAAAATGTGAGGTCATATTGGGCAACAGAGTCATATTATAGGATATAAAGTCAATATTGTGAGATTTAATGTCCAGTCTGTGTGAGTCCATACAGAGATATAAACAGTTTTACTGGGAAAATAAAGTCACTACTGGGAAGTATCATTTTTGGATATATAAAGTCATTTTGGGAAAAAATTTAATCACAGAAATGTAAAGTAATAATATATAAAGTAAAGTAATGTAGAGTAATACATTAGTAATGTAGAGTAAAGAAATGTAAAGTAATAAGAACTAATACAAGTCCTAAATGTAAGATAAAAACACTATATATATTCATTCATTCATTTTCTTTTTCGGCTTAGTCCCTTTATTAATCTGGGGTCGCCACAGCGGAATGAACCGCCAACTTATCCAGCATATGTTTTACGCAGCGGATGCCCTTCCAGCTGCAACCCATCGCTGGGAAACATTCACACACACTCATTCACACACATACACTACGGACAATTTAGCTTACCCAATTCACCTGTACCGCATTTCTTTGGACTTGTGGGGGAAACCAGAGCACCGGGAGGAAACCCACGCAAACACGGGGAGAACATGCAAACTTCACACAGAATTTCACACAGAATTTATATATATACATAACCAGACTGAGAGCTAAAATCATATTGTGAGACAAAGTGAGACAGATTTAATGAAGTAATAAAGTCATAACTGTGAGATAAATATAATGTTTCAACAAAGTCCATACTGTGCTATATAATGTCAATTCTGAGATACATAAATTCATAATTGGAAGAAATAAATAAACGGTGAGATATCAAGTCATATTTTGAGTTATAAAATCATAATTGCAAGACAAGATGAAAGTCATATTGTCAGATATAAATTCAAATTGGGATATAAAAATCAATATTGAGAATATAAATGTCATATATAAAATCATATTTGGAGGAATAAAGTCACAAGTGAGAGATGTAAAGAGATTATGTGAAGTTAGCTCATAAAGCTCCATCTGTGGGTTATTAAGTCATGATTGTGAGATATAAAACCCCGATTATATAGAAGAAAAGCCACAATTAACATTCTTTCTCACTTGAAGATAGAAACAGCCCCGAATTGGCATCATACTGGGGCTGTGCAATACAACAATATATATTGTATGGACAAAATAAAATGTCTATTGTTTCATATTATGCTCTATAATTAAATTGTGGTGTCATAAAATCGTGGTCAAAAGTTTTGAGAATGACACAAATATTAGTTTTCACAAAGTTTGCTGCTAAACTGCTTTTAGATCTTTGTTTCAGTAGTTTCTGTGATGTACTGAAATATAATTACAAGCACTTCTTACGTTACAAAAGCTTTTATCGACAATTACGTGACATTTATGCAAAGAGTCAGTATTTGCAGTGTTGGCCCTTCTTTTTCAGGACCTCTGCAATTAAACTGGGCATGCTCTCAATCAACTTCTGGGCCAAATCCTGACTGATAACAACCCATTCTTTCATAATCACTTCTTGGAGTTTGTCAGAATTAGTGGGTTTTTGTTTTTCCACCCACCTCTTGAGGATTGGCCACAAGTTCTCAATGAGATTATGCTCTGGGGAGTTTCCAGGCCATGATGATCTCCAGCCTTGTGTTCGTCAACATTCTCACCTGAGTTAACAAGACGATTACTGAAAATGATCTCAGCAGGTCCTTTAATGACAGCAATGAAATGCAGTGGAACTTTTTATTTAAGATTAAGGTAATATTCATGGCAAAGAAGGACTATGCAGATCATCTGATCACTCTTCATAACATTCTGGAGTATATGCAAATTGCTATTATAAAAACTTAAGCAGCAATTTTTTTTTCTAATTTCCAATATTTATGTAATTCTCAAAACTTTTGGCCATGACTGTACATTGTTTGTAGTAATACTTTTCCATAATTTTATATGAGTGCAATCTTGGACACCATTATGAGGATGTGGACAGAAATGTGAGTAACAGCATCGTAAGAAAGTTTGCTTGAAGGTACAATGTTTACATTTTGCATTTTAGTGACTTTTTGTTTTTTGATTTAGACCTATAATCATTAGTTTTTGAAAAATGCTTTTTATTTTATTAATATTTATTTTATATTTCAACATTTATAATCAAACATTTGCTCGGAAGTTCTTAAGAAAGTGAAAAACATGATCATCAATATATACACGTTACGAAGGGGATGCTGACAACAGACGTGCAGATCCACATGCAGTTTATTAAAGGAAAGGTCGTACAGGCAATGGTCAAAAACAGGAGCAAAACGGTAATCCAATAAACGCAGTCAAAATACAGGCGAAAGGTCAAGCTAGGTGGCAAAGAATCAAAGCGGTAACAAGACAAGGATCAAAACACGGGAAAACAAACAAGGAAAACTGCTTCGTAATGTTCGTGGGAGAAACAAGACTCAGCAATGTGAATGTGAAAGTGAAGTGTATATATAGTCCATGTAATCAGTTAGGTGAGCTACAGCTGTGTCTGTGTGTCAATGTCCGGATTATTGTCAGCTGTTGCAGGAGTTGATGGGTGCAAAGGGAGTTGTAGTTCATTAGAATACCAAAAGAATTAATGTCTGCATTAGTGACCCTCCTGTAAAATGTTATTCTTTTATATTTGTTTCCCCAATTTCTGTTTAAGTAGAGAAGATGTTTTCAACACGTTTCTAAACATAATAGTTTGTTCTGTAGCCAATCAAAAAAATATATTGCTTAAGGGGGCTTATAATATTGACCTTAAAACGTTTTTATTTTTATTTATTTTTTATGAAACTGCTTGTATTCTAGGCGAAATAAAACAAATAAGACTTTCTCCAAAAGAAAAAATATATAATCAGAAATATTTTTAGAAAGATTTGAAAACTGTATATATACACTACCTGACAAAAGTCTTGTCGTCGATCCCAGTTGTAAGAGCAACACATAATAACTTGTTTTCTAGTTGATCATTTGAAAAAGTGGCAGAAGGTAGATTTCTCAGATGAATCATCTGTTGAATTAGATCCCAATCATCACAAGTACTGCAGAAGACCTATTGGAACCCACATGGACCCAAGATTCTCACAGAAATCAGTCAAGTTTGATGAAGGAAAAATCATGGTTAGTGGTTACATTCAGTATAGGGGCTTGTGAGAGATCTGCAGAGCGGATGGCAACATCAACAGCCTGAGGTATCAAGACATTTGTGCTGCCCCTTGCATTACAAACTACAGGAGAGGGCAAATTCTTCAGCAGGATAACGCTCCTTCTTATACTTCAGCCTCTACATCAAAGTTCCTGAAAGCAAAAAAGGTCAAGGTGCTCCAGAATTGGCCAGCCCAGTCACCAGACATGAACATTATTGGGCATGTCTGGGGTAAGAAGAAGGAGGAGGCACTGAAGATGAATCTAAAGAATCTTGATGAACTCTGGAAGTCCTGCAAGAACGCTTTCTTTGCCATTCCAGATGACTTTCATAATAAGTTATTTGAGTCATTGCAAAGATGTATGATGCAGTCGTCCAAGCTCATGGGAGTCATACACAATATTCATTCTTTTTCCACTGCACTGTGACTTTATATTCTATACTGTACATTATTTCTGTTAAGTGACAAGACTTTTGTCTAAGCAAAGTCAGAACGTACTAATAATACTATTACTATATATACTAAATAATAAAAAAAAAATCAAGGCATGATCATATTTTATTTTGGTAAAATAAGAGTAATCTTGAGACCTTTGCCTTTCATAAAAGCCAATTTTGATGCCAAATGATTAACTAGAAGTCATCTGATATATCATAATATGAGATTTTTTAAAAATCGCCCAGCCTTACGTCATACTATATCTAGACAACAGGCTTGATTTTGAAATGAAGTGACCAGCCAAAACCCATTAACAACCAACACCCTTGCAACACCCCAACATGGTGGAAATGAGTTTCACATTTCAAAATGTAAAAATCTACTTTAAAGCATTTCCCTCAGCTTGGATTACATTCTCAAGAACGACAGAATTAACACTTCACCCACCCCCATTGTTTAGTTTCTCAAAGATTTTACCTTTTCTCTCTTTTATTCTTGTCTCTTTTTAAATGTATATCGTTCCAGGAGCAACCTGACAGGTTTGTTTTCGGGTGTGTTTATAAAGTGGTTTAGTGTGCCCTATCGCTGCTCTGTATGTATGTGTGTGTGTGTGTGTGTGTGTGTGTGTGTGTGTGTGTGTGTGTGTGTGTGTGTGTGTGTGTGTGTGTGAGGCAGAGGCGGTTTAGAGCTGAGATAGCACTGTGACAGATGTTTGTCTCTTTTTCAATGACACATTGGGTTATGTTCTGCCTCTTTTCCACCTGCTTTGCTGAAACGTCTCTCAGTATGAACGAGTCAGCATGTGTCGGGACACAAAACCTACACAATGTTTTAAAGGGTAAAAGACCATCAAAACAACCTTGTCGATTAGAACGGCTCCCCGATGAACTGCATTTGTGCATTTTTCGCTGTGACAAAGGTCTGTTTTGTCAAAAAAAAAAAAGCATAAGGAACATAAAACCTGTTAAAGAAGATTGTGATTGTATTGTCTGAATGTTGTCTTAGATATTACTTCTGACGTTCCAAGGAACACTGAGTGCTGGAGAATTGAGGTATACAAAATAAATAGATAGCAGCTCTTTAATGAAAAAAAAAAATGTCTGAGTTCATATTAAGGTTTGACATTTCATTGCAGACTCTGGTCTCTTGCCAGATCAGAGCGCAGTTTGATACACTGTCAAGCTCTAGAGCCTTTTTCTATCTGGTTTCTTGGCAAACATGAGCACGTTTTGAGATTGTTGAGATTTGTTCTTCAACTCTTAAGGAGAGAAAATTTGAGGTTATTGGGACCTTTTTCTCTTTGTTCTCTTTGCAAATCTGATAATATCTCAAGACTATGTTGAGATTTCTTCTGAAGTTCTAAATGAGACATATTCGAGAAAATTGGGAGCTTATTCTTATTGGTTTTCATGGCATATTAAGCACTATTTGAGAATACTGGGGCTTTTTGCTTAGAACAGAACCTGCGAAGTCTGCATGGTTCCTTGGCAAATCTGAGAACATATTGAAACATTGTTGAGATTTCCTCTAACGTTCTAAATGAGACGTATTCAAGAAAATTGGGAGCTTATTCTCATTGGTTTTCATGTCATATTGAGCACTATTTGAGGTTACGAAGGCCTTTTTTTAGGACAGAACCTGAGATGTCTGTTTGGTTCCTTGGCAAATCTGACCACCTTGTAAGACACTGTTGAGATTTCTTATGAAACTCTATGAGACAGATTTTAGATTATTGTTCTCATTGTTGAGATTTCTTCTAAGAATCATTGTTGAGAATGCTGAGATTTCATAGTTGAGATTTTGAGATTTCATTGTTGAGATTTCATCTAAAGCTTATTCTATTGAGACCTTATTCTCAAGCACTATTTAAGATGCTGAGCACATTTTGTCTTAAGCTTGAAATAAGACAAATTTGAGATTACTGGGCCTTTTTCTTATAGACAAAACCTGAGGAGTCTGCATGGTTCCTTCCATGGCCAATCTGAGCACATTTTGAGACACAATTTATGATTCTGATGAGATAGATGAGACATATTTGAATTATTGGTGTCGTTTCTCATTTTTCTCTGCAACTCCAAGTCCAAGTTTAAGACTGTCGAGATTTTTTTAACCCTTTTGTTTTGTCTTTAGACTTACTTAAACACAAATTAGATAAATGAGATATTATTGAGCTACTTTCTCTTTGGTCTTGGCAATTCTGAGTGTATTTTGAGATATAAGAGAAATATGGGCAATTTTTTTTTTTTGTTTAGACTCAATTGGCAATTTGGAACACGTTTTGAGACAATGTTGAGATTTCTATTGAATCTCTAAAGGAGACAATTTTGAGATTATTGAGGCAATTTCCCCTTGGAAATTTGGCAAAACTGAGTGTATTCCTTATGAAGATTTCATTGGCCATTTTTTTATTTTATCATTGGACAAAACCTATGAGAAATTTGACCAGTTTGATCTCCATTTATGCCACTGCATCTACTGTATTTGAAAGATCCTACAGTAGATATAAATTATTTTTGAATACCTCCAGGTTTCCCCCACAGTCCAAAGACATGTGCTATAGGTGAATTAAATGTGCCATAGTGTATGAGTGCATGTGTGAACATGAGAGTGTATGGGTGTTCTCCCAGTACTGGGTTGAGGTTGCGAGGGCATCCGTTGCATGAAACATATGCTGGAATAGTCGGTGATTCATTCCGCTGTGGCGACCCCTGATAAATAAGGGACTAAGCTGAAGGAAAATGAATGAATACGTTATCATTTACAGTAATCCCTTATGCTAATCAACCAAACCCTTGCTCTCTCTGGCATAGGAATGTTGACCATTTATATTGTGGTGGAACTAATCCTTTAGAAAAATGCATTTAGAAACAGACGTCATGCATTTACCCATAATCCTCCACATCCATCACATCTTACAGCGTTGTATGATTCAGTCTTGTCAACATTTACTCACCTAATCCTGAACACTCATGCAATTTAGCACTAAATCAAGCCTTCCTGATCCATGTCTGTCACAGACGGGTGACGCTTTGATTCATGAACGATATGCCCTTCACCTTAAGAGGGGGAAGGGAACACTGAAGGAAAAAAAAAAAGGATGGGATAAAATGCCAGAGGTGTGCATTTATAAATGATGGCGGTGTGAAGCCATTAGTTCGATTTGATCTGAGCTGAGAGGCAAGAGGTTTTAGGCAGGAGACAGAAAACCAGGAGAGATGATCGATTTGACGAGAGGGCTCATACATCAACGAGGAGAGAGTGTTTCTGCAGGTTTGAGGGATGACGCGAGATAGTTACGGCTGAGTTCAACTCCGCTCTTGGACTCATTTTAATGAAATTACTGGTTGAAGGCCCAGCTTTAAATTAAAAGCTGATATGTGGCCACAACGGCTGCCATCACTTCTGCTACGGTTAAATCCCATTTATATGCGGCGAGTGGGAGTTTGATGCTTCGTAACACTTCACCTCCGCCCCCTCAGACGGGTGTCGGGTGTTTCAGCCGGCTATTTTTTTTATCCCCATCCATTTTTCAAACTCTATTACACAGCAGGAGTCGCTACTTTTTAATTTTAGCAAGCGTTCGATGCAATTCGTAAGGCGAATTCAATTCTTTATCTGACAAATAAATGGATTATCATGGAGTTTTTATGATTGGAACTGTGGCTAGTTGCACATGGTTTATTGCTACGTGACCTGGCTAGCACTGATGCTAGCATATAGTAATACTTTTAGAGCATTTCATAGACAGACTGACTGACTGACATTTTTAGGCTGCTTTGCATTAAAAGGATAAGCGGTTCCAAACTTTTATGAGTTTCTTTATTCTGATGAACACAACAGAAGATATTATGAAGAAAGCTGAAAATAAGTAAACACTGAAAGTTTTCAGTATTGCTTGAACTATCCTTTTAAAGTTGAACACATAGTTAGCAGATAGCTAGCATCAGGCTAACAGCACTACAGGCACATAAAAGGGAAAGTGTAGCAAAACTTGATATATGTCATCAAAATACAGCTGTTGGTATGTCGTTTTTCACAATGTGACAGAAACACAGACTATTAGCCTGTTCGTTGGTTTTATATGTTAGGCTAGGACATGGTGTTACATGTAATGAAGCTTGAAAACAACAAAACAAATGTCACGCTTAGCAAGCGACTCAAAATTACAGCAAGTTTAGCATATGACCACAATGAAATTGGTAACACATTAGCATTCATGCAAATGCTAAGCTGTCATTATTACCCTAGCTGCAAACAGCACTATTTTTCATCCATCTCCGTAGCATTATCATGAGTAAAATTACCCAAATGTCATTTTTTTGTATACAAACAGAAAAGCTTTTTCTAGCTGTAGCAGGGAGAGATGCTATTAGCAGCACAGCTCAGAATAAACACTTTCTAGCAAATGCGTTGAGCTCCCATGTGGTTTTGCATAAAAACTACTTAACTGAGAATCTTTTTCATGTGTCAGGAGTGAAGAAGATTATTGACAAGTTCATGATTTCAGGTAAGAGTTTTCAAATGAAGAAAAAATCCAATATTAGCCAAATGTCTCCTTCACTTTATCATAAAAATGAACCTACATCTTATACATACTGTATCAATAAATCAGAACAATTAATCAATAATGTTGAATAACCAATAATGTCATTGTGTTGAGTGAGTCAGCTCATTCGTGTTGAAAAAAACAAAAACTGGACAAATATTCAAATCTGTTAACCTTAAGGCCAATTTATACTTCCTTAATGTGAATGTGAGGGGTGGCACAGTGGCTCAGTGGTTAGCACTGTCACATCACAGCAAGAAGGTTGCTGGTTCAAGTCCCGGCTGAGCCAGTTGGCATTTCAGTGTGGAGTTTGCATGTTCTCCCCGTGTTTGAGTGGATTTCCTCCGGGTGCTCCGGTTTCCCCCATAGTCCAAAGACATGCATTATATGTGAATTGGGTAAACAAAATTGGCCTTAGTGTGTGAATGAGAGAGTGTATGGGTGTTTCCCAGTACTGGGTTGCGGCTGGAAGGGCATTCACTGCATATGCCAGAATAGTTGGCAGTTAATTCTGCTGTGGAGAGCCCTGATAAATAAGGAACTAAGCCGAAGGAAAATTAATGATTGAATGAATGTACATGTAAAATGCATCGAGTGCATGCGGTAGTTAAAACGTCTTCGCACAGTCACATACCCTTCGCCATAGCCTGAGACGCCCTTCTCAAAAAATGTAATTATGTAATTGGCCGGCTTGGTATAAGTCAAGGGGCTGAGAATAATTGGACTGAAGTGAGGTCAGTGATACAAGAGTTTAACAATGGCCAAGTCCCACTAAAGAAAGAGCTACAGATGGATACTTTTATTTTTTGTTTATCATTACTGTTGTTGAATGTTTGCTGGTTCCCACCTGATTCTTCCTTAAATGAGTGAAAGTTTGAGCTACTTCTACAGTAGCCTCACAGGCATTTCTGGTATAAACTCAAAATGCTGACGAAAAACTTGACACAGTAAAACATAGAAACCCTACTGCATTCTAGCGTTTCAGAAGTATTATTGCCGGAGCATCACAGACAGAAATCAGAAGTATAAACGCTAGCAACGCTGTCAAGGTATGTGGCGTGGAATATGGCATTCAATTGACATAGAAGTATAAATCAGGCTTAAACTGTGAGATAAACATTATGCCATTAAAATCTTGTTAAAACCTTATAGCATCTAATTAAACAATAATATGTGCAAGAACATACTTTAAATCACAAATAATTTATCGAACACTAAATGATATCATAATTTATCCATAAAACACATTCATATTCTCATATTTGCAAACTTGCTCCATCAAACGACTTTAGATGACATCATCGAAGCCTCCTTTTTTCAACCCCTCCACACAATCCTGGTCATATAGAGATACTTGATATACTATCAATTAGTATAGTAATTCAAATGAATAGCACATAATGAAAGTCAAGTTTGGTAGTAAACAGCCACGGTGCGTTCTATGCCTAGTCAATTGCTAACCACACAAATCAAATCAAAGTGATGCGAACATACCATGATTAATCAAAATACTCAAATGTAAAAGTGACTAGAAGATGAGGGGGTGGAATTGAACCATGGCACTGGAGACCACCTGCAAACAGGGAACTGTGGGAGTCTATATGTTTCCACCTACTCATCTGCTCATTACAGACATTTCAACAGTGGTACACCCACTAAAAGACCCATGCTGATGGACGACACAGAGAGAGCAGATGACTTGAGCATGACAAAATGTATGAAAATATTCCTTTTGGCTGTTGGAAAGAGACAAGAAGTAAAAAAAAAATGGTGACATGACCGCCTTATCTTTCTCCACAACAGGGCGAAAAGGGAAACAAAAGGAGTCCTCGATTTTTCTCCCTGTTAGCTGATACACTCAACCTTTTGTCCTACAACTTGTTAGATGGTTGCTGTTGACACCGTATCCCTTCCTGTGTGTCTTTCTGCATTAGGGACTCAGGACTACCTCGCCACATTTACCTGGACTTTATTTTCCCTGACACTCGGATACCCGATACAATCCCGAAAGTGCTGCCCGCACTGGAGGCTGAATTCCCCTCCAAAAGCTTTTAAAAGATCTCCATTTATTTATTTTTTCTTTCTACATCAGCGTCTGAAGCTTTGTTGCATCGCTATGAAGAAACTCGAATACGACTTTCGTCCTAGGTTCAACTCAGAGAGATCATATTCAGTGGCATAGTAGTGGATTGTTGATCAGCACTTTCATTTAGAGAAAACTGATACACGGAGCTTTGGTTCAAAAAGAGATACGACATTAAAAGTGAAACTTAGCTTGGGACTGTATTTTAGCTGACTGAGAGACAAATATATATATTTTTTTAACTAACTTGTTACATGTCTAAGGTCAGGACTGGGAAGAATACTTTAAAAATGTATTTCACTCACTACATATAACAAAATACATGCTTTACGTAGTAGTTAATGTATTTTGTTAGATTACTCGTGTTTACTAACTTAATCTAAATACTTTTAAATATACCTAAGCTATGTAACACAAATTAATGGGATTCTGTGTGGTTTCATATTGGATTTCAGGCTTCAAAATAAATCCAAACACACTAAACATATCATAAAAGTATAGCCAAAACTACTGGCAAAGTTCTTTAAGTTCTGCAATCGATTTAGGTTTAATGAATGGACCCAATTTTAAGCGTTAATCAATTCACTGATAATCCTCTTAGGAGAAGTGATCTGCACAAAAGAATTGTTGAGTCAGAATTGATGGCCAAAAAAACTGTGGTGGCAAGTAATGTTGTTAGAGTTACAGGTAGATAATGATGCTTTAGGAAAACACACCCCAGATTGATTCAGTTTGTTTAGTTAAACAAAAAGAAAATGATTAATTTAAGATTGAATCAAAAGAATCATCTGTTCAATACGAATCAGATCATGAACTTGCATTACCGCACCAACATTTCAATGAAAAAAAGCTTCAAGTTCACCTGTGAACCACACAAAGCTATTGTTTGACATTAGAAACTTATGTCATGGAGGATTAATATAGTTTCAATTTCAATGAAATTCTAAGGAATATTAAACGCAATGACAAACATTCAATGTTCAAAACATGAGGCAATTGAAAAACTGGATAAAACCTTTATTTTCAGATTGGATGTCTATGCATTATGTATTACTATGTATTACACTTTACTGGGACGTTGCATCCTTTTTTTAGATTTAAGTAAAAAAATGATCTTCATTGAAAGAAGTGTGTTCCGCTAATGGCTGTCTGTGTTGTCCATTTTTATAATCTGATGATGAGCACTAGTACCAGTTGCTAGGCAATTTAATTATTTATTTATTTTTTAAATGCAGAATCAGTTGATTTATTGATTAACATTCCCATGTTTACTTAAATATTAAATGAAGAAATTACATAAAAAATTATTACCACCTTTTAAAAATGTAATTATAATTAAATGCAGTTACTTATACATTTTAATTTAAATACGTACCAGAGTTACATTGTATTTCTTTACTCCTCAGTCCCGTCTGTGCTGCCACGCAATAAAACATTTTGAGTATTTACATTTAAATCCAGCTAATAGATTCATAATTTGGTACAATACGATAGTTACTTACCGTACATTGGAAATCAGTTTTTTTTTTGTCCTAATCATGTGACAGTCAACATTCTAATAGTTTTAAGTTTTCTACTTGTTAATTACTTTTTATTACATCTCATTGGTCCAAATTACAACCCAAAAAATGATGTGTTGATTCAGCATCAATTTGGGTAAAATATACCCAACTCACCTTCTTGGTTAATACATTTTTTAACCCAACCGTTGGGTTTGCCTGTATTTTACCCAAATTTGGGTTTGGTTGGCTGTTATTTTGTCATATTTTAGATATACAAAAGACCGGAAATGAGTTCAGGAATAGTTTACCAAAAAATCAAAAATCATTAACTCACCCTCGTGTTGTTCCAAGGCGTGTGTGATTCATCCGATGGTGCACAAAAGATGATATTATGATGAATATGTGCACATGTGCCTGCAATTGACCAGCTGTCAAGCTACAAAAAAGCAGGAAACATTAGGACAAAATGTATCTCAGTGCAAAAGAAGACAAGTATTTCGCTTGTCTTTATACAGTTCCAAAGCAACCATTCCTACACTTGACACTTGCTTAATGAACGCAAAAACCCACGAGAACAAAACTCATTGTTTGTTCCTGTCAGGACTGAGACAGATTCTCAATGCACGTCAAGATCTTTTCTAACATGCTAATAAACACTGTGGCTCGAAGAAAACAAGACACACAGAAATGTAGTACATAAAGCTATAAAAATGACTGTTTTTTTTATTAAATATACATTTATTTACAATACACCTCTAGAATTCTAACAATATATAAAACAAGCTCAAAATAAATAAGTTCATAACATTGTCAGTGATTTGTCATGTTAGTAAAAGATTTTAATGCACTTCAAAAATTTGTTTAGGCAACTGACCACTTTTTTTGTCCTTATGCTTTTGTTTTTGCAACGATCGGAATCCGAGCAGACCCGTGGCATTCAGCAGAAGCAATGCAACCAAGACTGTTCAAATAACAAAAGATTTTAGCTCAGTGAAAGGTGTTAGTGCTTTCTAGTGTACCAGGCATTCTGGCTTGTTATGGAGGAAGTGAGCTGAGTGCCATATCTGACAGCAGCTTGGCGTATTCTGCGAATTTCAGCTAAAACCAAACATCTACAAAACAGCAGAACACAACTGGCACAGCTACATTCCTTCAAAAAACAGCAGCTACTACTTCATAACCCTGCATTCAGTGAAAATTCACAAACTATGCTAGCAGGTTTTCCAGAAATTTCCCAGGGGCATATGAACAAATGGATCTTATCAACCTTGGTTCATTAATATTAACGATCTGGTGAAACATAAAATCTGTTTACATTTTTTAAGATAAATCAAATGATTTCATTGTAGTCAATACTTAATCAAATTGTCACGTGACCTTCCCAGTGTTTCTATTCACACTTGGCAGATGTTCAATAGTTTTTTTTTTGAGGGGGGTCATTAGAGTATGTGGGATACTTGGTGCAGAACAAACAAGTGGATCAATACCCTGAAAAGATGGATCTCTGTCCACTCCCAAAAGATCTCTAGTGTGGTTTGACTGAAATATGAATCCTTTCTTAAAAATGACAGCGTGGATGCTAAGTGACCTAATGTAATGGAGGCCAGCTAGTGAGAGCTTTACAAGTAACTTCCCATAATGTCAAGAGGTCCAGTAACAACTGACGTAAGCGCCAATGTTAGTCTGCAACCTCATTTACCAGAATCACCAGGTCAAATTCTGCTCAGAGCGGGGTGAAGTAGAACCGAAGGGGTTATATTGGTGCTGTGACCCAGGTGAGAGTGAGATTTAGGGCAGTTAGTGTAACAGAGGCTAGCTAATGAAAGCTGTGCAAGTAAATCTCACTTTTCTGGCCTCAAGAGTTGCACAAGTGACAGATGCCAGAGGCTGTGATCTTTAGCATCAGTGTTAGCATGCCTGCCTCCTATGACCGAATTGTTGGCTCAAATCCTCAAACAGAACTGAAGGGTTTATATTGGTGCCGTGACCTAGATGGGAGTGAGGTTTGGGTGATTAGTGTAACAGATGCCAGCTAGTGATCCCCTGATCTCAAGAAGCGTCCTAGCATCAGTGTTAATAAGCCTCCCATGTTTTGAGCAGATAAAGTAGAGCAGAAGGGTTTCCACCAGGATTATTTGTGTAATTTTTCTTTTTGGTTCTTTTAAAAAATAATAAAATAAAAAAGAAATCAAACTACAAATGTGAATGCACCCTACGTTGCATGAGAAGTCATGACTTGTCTGGTGACAGTCACTTCTCACTCTGAATTAAATATTTTTCTCTTAAAAAAACAAAGAGAAGACCTTTGGGGTCATGTGAGTAACTGTAAAGCTTCCTAAATATGGATTTGGGCCATCAATAATTGCCTATATTTATCCCTACTGACATGCAGTGAAACAAAAAAATGCCTGGATGATTTTGATCCAAAACCTTAATTTTTCCTCAGCAGAAGAAAGAACATCATTTACATTTTGGATGGGCTGGGGGTAAGAAAATAATCAGGAAATGCATAAAAGTTTGTACATTTACTGAAGAGAGGCTCAACAAAAAACTACATCACATCTTAAACTCT
Source organism: Danio choprae (assembly GCA_903798125.1). Classification (NCBI taxonomy): domain Eukaryota; kingdom Metazoa; phylum Chordata; class Actinopteri; order Cypriniformes; family Danionidae; genus Danio; species Danio choprae. Next base: position 1,282,133 of record CAIGQW010031024.1, read on the forward strand.
GTAAGCTGCTAAAACTGCTTGGAAAGGCATACTGTTTCTTGTCCGTTTTGGTAGCATGAATAGCTGAGATTGAGGATTCATTACATCAGTGAGACCTATGGTGAAATCTAATGAGAGGAACGGCCCAATCATGGTGCAACATTCAGGCTGGTGTTTATCCACGCTGAGATAGATTTAGCTGTAAATCGGACTCAGTTCTGAGCCCAGGGCTGTTTGAGAGAGGATTCATCATCTCTGTTCCATCGCAGGAGTGACATTTACATAGATCACGGCTAGATAAATATCTAGCTTTACTGATTCTTTGTCCTGACGGCACTGAAAATGACAAATGAGGGGGTTGGGTGGGGCGATCATTAGATACCGCCTGGAAGCTTCGCTCTGATGCGTTGTGGGTATTATCTGAGGAATCTGGACACCTTGACCCTTTCCTACACCATCCTGTTCGGAACATTTTTCGCATCATGTTGAGTCCGGGAACCAATTATACTTAGATTATATCTCATGGCGGCTAGGAAGAAATCATAATATGATCAAAGACATATTTGAGGCTCATACGGGAAAGACCTGGCAACCTTTAAAAGGATGTGAATGATATTTTGACTCCATTACTCTGTTCCTCTGGTATATAATGCAATAGAATCAGGTCCCACCAGTACAGAATGAATTCTCATATTCCCAGTCTAAGAGTTTATTGTGGACTGGTGTGATGCACTTTAGTGTAAAAACCTTCTACGTGTTTCACAGGAAACTTTGTGTTCCTGGGAAAAGAAGAAGAAGAAGACAAAAAAAACCATCATGGCCATTTCTGATCAGCATGTGAGACTTTACATCAGTGAATGTGGGGAAATGTGTGTTAATAAAGTTTGGAGGAGATTGGGGCTTTATTTCAGGTCCTTCAGCCTTGTCTCTTTTTGCATAATGAAATCCAATAGGGTATTAAAACTAAACTATATTCAAGGTCTATTTATATCTTGTATTTTTTTATGTTGTTTTGAGGATGCTTTACCGTCTTTTTCTGGATAGCATAAAAAACTGTTTTGCTAAACTTGTTTTTGTCAGTGGATAAGACACATGTACGCTTTTGTGGTTGAGACCTACTTTATGTGATTTATGCAAGTAGAGCATCCTTTTTTTTGGTTCTGGAACAGCATTTCTTTTAACTGATCACTGACCTCAGATTTGCCACAAGGCTATTGGCTATTAGAGTATAGGGGGTCACATTATAGGGGAAACATCCTGCTAGGGTGCATCAGAGATGCATTTCCAACAGGAAATCTGTAAAAGCTTGTGGTTAAGCGACAGCACCAGAAACAGATGCACGGAATGAGCAAGTCTTAGATTTTAAAGACAGCATAAAATCAAATAACTTTCCTTAAAGACCATATGAAATTAAAATTGGGGTTCTGTAACCATTATAAGCTAAAATACCCTTTAAAGTTGGCTAAATAAACATTTAGCACCACAAAATTTATAGTCTTGACCATGTAGCAGAGCAGCCCAAGAAGATTAAGAAATCAACTTGGACTACAAGGATTTGTGTCCAATGAAGTCCACACAAATCCACTTCCATTCTCCTAGACAACAATTACGACTAACAATAAAGGACAATATCTTTTATAGCCCCTCCACCCTAATTTTAAATAATGAACTAGTGCACATTATTCTAAATTTAAAAAAACAACCAAACCAAAATTTTGAATCTTTATCAAAATAAAATTGATCCATCCCCTTTTCAGAACTTATAATCAATCCCTCCACTCCAAAACCCACCTCCATTCTAGAACGCAATTCCCATATGTCATGAGCCAATCATGATACAATCAAGTAATTTTTTCCTTTAAGATTCTTCACATGAGTGGTAAGTTAAATCCATTGCAAATGCCTTTTCAGGTAGTCCTCAGGAAAGGAAACGGGGGATGCATGTATGGAGGAGAACCAGAGCAAAGGAATGAGGAAGTGAAAGGGCCCCAGTGGTAACATCACCCACTTTATTTGCATCACTACATCGTGCTCGCCCATGGCTGAACAAGACCATTCGTGCTGGATTAGTACCGCACCAGAGCCGTTTGATTGGTCACGGTCCACAGAATGGAAACCGTTGAGTGTTTGTTTGTCTGCCAGAGTGATTCGCATGTGTGGCACACAAACATCTCTGTAATCTCTTTGTTGTCTGGTTAAATAATTAGCCCTGAAAGCAAAAGAGTCGCTTCAAACGTTTGATTCTCCATCCTCTGCGAAGGGCTGAAGGCCATGTTTGGGTACGACTTCTGAGTTTTGAAGCCACCTGATCTTCTAACTCTTGTCTAAAACCGCAGCAAAGAACAACCAATATGAACCCGGGCTGTCAAAATCCATCTGCATACACCCGTAATTCAACGTATCTGTGTTGTGTACTCTCTGTTCCCTGAATCCTGGATGCTAAAGGACAGTGGTTGGGTGGGTTGAAGGGCACTGGCTGTGTCCACAAGGCTCAGCTGACTTCCTGTCCCCAATCCCTGTCCACAGAGTTGGCGCACAGCGCAGGGTCACAGCGAAGGTTTATATGCCATAGGTCAGATGAAGTATTCTTTCCTGCTGTCTCTCATGGCACTGTGGAGGTCCAGCTCGGCCCGGTATCTGAGTTCTGGCCGGGGTTGGTGATCTTTCTCCTTGACGGGGGCCATCTGCCGGGTACGGTCGTGTCGATGGCGGTAGAGGAAACGGGTCATCACAGCCACAGCGCAGAGGGTAATGAGCACTACTGCTGCTATCAAACCTGTGAGAGACAGAATAAGTGCCACTTGTGGACTACAGACAATTAACAATTCAGATGTGTTCACATTTATTGTTCCTTAATAAATATTCATTGTCAAAATTGGATGATTTCCAAATAATTTGTGCTATTTCGAGTTTAGGAATGAGAAAGTTTTCCAGGCAAAATATTTTTGCCTACAAAAAGTTGCTAATGTGACTGAACCTCTACTGTCGACTTCTGCATCACCAAGACACCCCACTGAAAGTTGATAAGATATAACCCGAAAGATATAATTATGTGAATTCTTGGTAAAGGTCTAATTTTACAGAACCTTTGCTTTTGAAATGGGAGCAGGAGAGAGTCACCTACCTCCAATTACCGCAGAGTCATTTTGAGCATTCGTAAGTTTCTTTCCTCTACTTCCTGTATCTGCGGAATCTGTGAATAAACCAAAAAACAGATGTGCAATTTATATTAAAAGTCAACCTTATATCCACCTGGCAATATTGGTACAGTAGGTTGAATGCTGTTTTAACTCACTCCTAGTTTTCTTGTCTATTTTTTAGGGCAAGTAACAAGTTGAAGTACTAATAAAGATCATATATAGACTTTAGGCTAGGATCAAAACTCTATAATGGATTCTGAAGGTAAAAAAGTCTTGAATAATGTTTGCGGAGTAATATAATTTCCTAGGAGACCAGCACTATTTAATGAAATATGCAAAGAGATATTGGATCCTGGCATTAAGTGGTGTATTCTCATTTCATATTAAGAACCCGTGTACGATTCCTGTTCAACATTGTGTATACATGATCTGATCCCAGCAATTATTAAAAATAAAGACACACCAGTGTAGAGGGAAATCGGATCCCATTCATTCTGCAATTTATTTAAAACATAAGATTCTCTGATATTTTGACCAACCTGACAACGACCTGGATGAAGACTTATCCGCAAGCTCCCCGCAATTGGACTCTACCAGGTTACCAAGGACGTTGACTAATGAACTGCCTCGATTTAATATGGCCGCCTTGAGAGGAGCCAAATGGTTGAACTGAACCGAAGACAGGCAGCCAATGAAACCTCTCGATCCCGCCTGCAGAACCTCTTCATCCACACCAGCTCGACCTGACAGCAACAAGGAGACTCTCAGGAGGATCTTCAATATTTGTCCCCGCAACTAGCAAAATGGTGCTAAATGAAGGATTCCTGGCCATAAACTATCCCAAGGTGAGTTGGGGTGGTGAATCAGTCAGTTAAGCACAAGCTTGCACACCCACAGCTTTAATCTTAGAGTTTAATTAAACCGCCTACCTGTGACTTTCCCCAATGTCAAAGACCTTATCGTGATCAACTCTTTGTCCGTGGACAGGCTGTATTTCAGATTGGTATCTTTATCAATCTAAGAAGGAAAAGGATACAGAGGGAAAAACCAGAGAGAGAGAGAGAGAGAGAGAGAGAGAGAGAGAAAGAGAGAGAGAGAGAGAGAGCGAGAGAGAGAAAATGTGGCGTGACATTCGCAGGATTCTACAAATACTCTGGTATTTTATTGGTGTGAGACAAAAGATGTTGTGTTAATCTGCAACACTACATGGAGAATACTGATGACATCCTTGAGTTTAAGCACTGCTCATAAAGTCTGTGTTACAGGGTAGGTACAAAACTTCAATCTATCATCAGCCATGCACATCAAGGTACTTTATCTTCAGACTGAAAACAAATCTGATCTAAATCAATTGAGAGGAATGCGTTTATTCATAAATCTATTGGTATGTAAATTGTTGCATGACTGTGAGCATACAGACATCTTTAACTGAATGACTGTGAAATTTGTTTTAAAAACTTTGTATGCATAAATTGATGCATAAACATGACCGACATTTTTTATTGAATTTCTGTGAAATGTAGGCATAAAACAGAATACAATTTTGTAGAACATAAATTGTTGCCTGACCGCAACCTAAATGTTTATTTCAAATTGTTGCATAACGTGACCCACATCTGTAATTGAATATCTGTACAATTTATGTATACATTCACACATACTTTTTTACATTTCATCCATAATTGCTGCATAAATGTGACTAACTTTTTAACACTTTCATATATACATAATTAAAAATACTCCTGCTGACCCTTGTGGGATTTTTTAATGTGATCATCATTTAGAACTTATCATGATTTATGTATACAGTATAATGTTTCTTTTTCCCTTTTCTGCAAGTATTGATACAAGTTCTAATTGTATTAAGAAATATCTGATATTTCGATTATTAAAAAATCTGTAAGAACATGTATTCGTCTTTAAGACAGGTTTATAGTGATCATATTTTTGGATCTATGATAGGTGATGGGTCTTGTGCTTCAGTGGAAAGATTAGAGTTGGTGGATGTACAACATGTAAAATCATCGACTCCTCAAATATATGAAAGTAAGTGGCTGTTTAAATTTGCAAAACATTATATAGACATTCTGGTAGTCTAAACATTGTGCATCTGATGTGAAAAATGCATCTGATTGTGTTACGTCCGATTATGCTTAAAAATAAGTATTAATTCCGTCTCCATAGACATTAATGTGTATTTTGTAGTGTGCATGTTTTGCTGTCTGAAACCTAATATGAATGTTATTTGTTTGAAAACACTGATAAATTGTGATTTATGATAAGCGCTGTGCACATATTTCTCTGGATTAGCAGGACCCATCACGGGAAAGCAGATTTGAATTTAGCAGCTGATCACATGACGCAATGAATGTCCTAATCACACCAGTGGGATTGTACACTCCAGGGACCAGCCAAGACCGATCACACCCATATGAACATACACATGAAAGGGTTCAATTTAATTTTATTTACTCATATATCTGTTTTCACGTAAAGTGCTTATTGTCTATGACCTACATCTTTATTAATTAACATAACATTCATTATGAAGCTTAGTAGTTGCAACAAAACATCCTATTATCTCAATTTATTACCAAATTAAGCCATTACCAGCACAACTCACCTGGACATACATGTCCCGTCCCTCTCGATGAATCTGAACTCTATGAAGCTCTCCATTGGCCAAATTAAGGGATGTTGGCGTAAAGATGTCAGGATTTTTCTCTCTGTTCAGCCGATACCAAATCTGCAAACTCCCTGCAGGATGCCAATGAGACGTGGAAAAGGCAGGCAGACATAAGTGAGACAAAATCAAGTCAGCACAACTTACTCACAGGCTTATTTCCTTCCCCACTGATGAGGGCAATTGCTGGCCTGACTGCTGTTTTGACATGAGAAACACACAAAAAAGATGCTCCTCTCCAATCATCACAATCATTGCAGTAATCATCTACTGACAGTGTGAAGGTAAATAGCTCTGATTGGCCAATACAATGCTGTGATTTGGCGCATGCCATAACAGGACAAAATTATCAATAGAAAATAAGATTGTTTTAGTTGACTAAATCCAAATGCAGTCCATTTAGTTGAACTTC
>CAIGQW010031024.1:1313346-1325453 GCA_903798125.1 Danio choprae
TCATCTTTAGCAATGAGCTAAAACTCTTTCAGGTTGGACGCCTCATTGCCATCACCCTGATCTTTAGCTCCCTCCACAGATTCTCAATCAGATTTAAGTCAGGACTGTGGCTGGGCCACTGCAAAACGTTAATGTTTTTGTCTGCTAACCATTTCTTTACCACTTTTGCTGTTTGTTTTGGGTGGTTGTCGTGTTGAAATGTTCACTGGTCCCCAAGGCCAAGTTTCTTTGCAGACCGCCTGATGTTGTTGTTGAAAATTGTGATGTATTGCTCCTTTGAATTCTTATGGGGAGGTTCAAATTTATACTAACTTATTTTTTGTTATTACCTTGCTATTAATTAATATTATTAAAGCTAGAGATCTATGTGGTTTGGGGTGGTTTGATCCCCGTAATTAAATTTTTTTATGGTCATCAAAATAAACATGAACATGTCCACCCTGGAGGACAGAAATTAAGTATTTTTACTTCACTACTGTACTTAAGTGTGTTTATTGTAGGAAACTTTTCCTTAATACATTCAAACAATTGTATTTTTTACTCCATTACTTGCTTACTCTCAAGGCCATTTATATCAAAGTTGATATTTAGCCGCACCATGTTGGTCTCAGGTTTTGTTGTTGTGTTCCATGTGCTTTTGTTGTCGTCATGTGATTCCTTTGTTCTGTTTTCCCGCCGTTTGTGAATGTTCATTTGTATCACCTGTGTCATCCCCTGTATGTAATCAGTTTAATCACGTCCCATGTATTTATACCCCTTAGTTTGTTTCATTCTTTGTCCGGTATTGTATTGTCTATGCGTCGATGTATTGTCTGTCCATGCTGTCGTCACCCCATGTCTTCCCAGAGTCTCCTGTATCTTCCATTGCCCTTGTATTTAGTAAGTGTTTGTAAATAAATTAATGTTTTGTTAAATCCTGTGTTCCTGTGCCTTCATGTCTCCAGTCGAGCGTGACAGTTGGTGTTTCATAACATCTAGTTTTTATGAGGTGAGTTGTTAGCCCAACACTCAAACCCCAACCTGGAGGACCAGGGCATACACACATACACTACAGACAATTTAGCTTACCCAATTCACCCACAGCACATGTCTTTGGACTGTGGGGGAAACCAGAGCACCTGGAGGAAACCCATGCAAACACGGGGAGAACATGCAAACTCCACACATAAATGCCAACTGACCACCATTTACTCCATTACCTTTCAAAAATGTAGAGGGTTTTACACTGTCACACACTGATAACCATACTGATAATTAATGATAATTTAAGTGTATAAAATACAGTTGATGACAAAATTATTAGCCCACCTGTGAAATTGTTTTTCTTTTTCAAATATTTGAAAAACATTATTATAAGTAATGTTTTCACAGCATTTCCCATATTTTTGATTCCGGAGAAAGTCTTATTTCTTTTACTTTGACTACAATAAAAGCAGTTTTTAATTTTTAAGGTCCCCCTTAAGATTTCCTTTAAATTTGCTTCACTGATTGAAATGCTCCAGTCAGAGCGAGTCTCCAAGTTATAATTTACTAATGCTGTATTTTAGGATTTATTATTGTAAATGCTAATCATATTTGCTTCAAAAGTGTCAGTTGTTTGTGAAATAAATACAGTAAAAGGAAGAGTGTTTTAAGACCGTTTTATGAAATGCTTCAAATTTGTTTGCACCTGAAGAAGGTAATTTAATTTAAAAACTAAACAACGTTTAAGCAATGTAAATTAATGCTAATTCATTTCCCCCCTGCTGTAGCACATAATAGAAAACCGCTATGGCTGCATAGTGTTCATCAAACGTTTACACATTTTGTGGTGGTTTCATCTCCACTCAGGCAATATATCAACCATTAGCAACTCTTGAAATGATCAACAAGTTCTTTGTGTACATGCGACATCCTGTTTTAATTGCATATGAGACGAACCGTAATTATGTGATCGGTCTCTTGTGAGCAGGAAAACAATCTACATGCATATGATGCATTACTCATTTTAAAAAAATCACTAAATGGAGCCTTAATGACAAAGAAACAACTTCAGAGAGGAAACTGTGCTGAAATTACATTTGCCAAAGACAATAATACACATGCGATTCAATGCAAAGCGTATGCTAAATACGTGCACGTGAAAATGCTAATTGAAACTGTAACACTACTGAACTCCTTTGTTAAAATATAATTCAACGAAACCATCTGGGTATGTATTTAGCTTAAAAAATGACGATCTCTTCCGAAATGGCTCTGTGATAGCGAAACAAAAGGTTCGCTAATGCTGTAATGGTTTCTGTCGCTAGAAGAAAATTGAATAATTGAATCCACTTGTACAAAGTATTAATACCTGCAGAACAGAGGAAAAAGGAACTTTTAAGAATTGCCAATGCTTGATTGCTACTTTGATTAATTTGGAGTACAAAAAGGGGACAAAAGATCAGGATAATGAGAAGAAGAAGACGAAAACACAGCTGTCAGACTCCATTGTGGCAGAAATAACTCATATCCATGTAGCGTATGATGAGAAAGGGGAGGAGAGAAATGACAAGCGTCTCGCCTCATAGGCCGCAGGATTGCGGTTGTGTCTGAAACTCAGCAGAGGTCGATTCTAAACCAGCGTGAGCTGATCTCAGCACTAACAGATGAACAGTGAAGGATGAAACCTGACTGAAGTTGAATCAAAAAAATATGCTAGAACATTTTACATTTATCTATAAGCGTTTCTTTTCGGAAAAATGGGAGTTTTTATGAGAATGAGATGGGGAAACAGAAAGTCACCCTCAAGCCTCAGAAATCACCCTCACAAACCATTGGAAAAATAGGAAACACTTTTGAAGTCGTTACCTCATTGGTTGGTATCCACATGATTTCCAAAAGACCTATGTGCAACTATCTCCGGATCTACAAAACCCTAGATTTTCTAAAATATATTCACAGACACTAGTAAGATATTGCTGACTGAATATGGCATTCTAGAATGATAGATTTATTAATTTCACACTTGTCTTTAATTGTAGGGCAGAAGATTTGACCTGCTGGTTTATTTCCAGCCTTTTCCAGCACACCTGCATGTCCAATATCAAATGATCCTCAAAATTCTGTTCAGCTACTTTAAATCGGTTTTATAATGTTGACCAAGAGAGCTCAAATGCACTAAAAATTAAGAAAACACATGCAAATGGAAAAATGATTAACAAACACAAGCTTGCAAATTTTCACAACATATGCAAATACAGAAATGCCCTACAAATAGAGCAGATCGCAAAAGAAATGTGTCGAGGGACCCCGAAAAATGACTGCTTCCTATTTAGAGTCAGCGGTGTTGTCAAAGATCGGAGAGTTTTTTGGGGGTTTTTTTTATGTACATATCGTACGTTTACTAAATGTTTGTATATTTTAAGCACTATATAAACATTTTTTATAAATATTAAGCAGAAACAATATATATAATGGTGGTATAATGGTGTTGGATACATTCCAGATGTGTCCCGATAGTGTGAAGAATGAGTTCGCCCCAAATTTAAATTCTGTTATTGATTACTCACCCTTATGTCCTTCCAATCCCTTAAGGCCTTTGTTCATCTTCGGAACACAAATTATATTTTAGGTTTAGATATTTTATTTTAAAGTATCAAAGTCTGAGACATTCAAAGTCCAGAAATGGTACTAAAAACATACTCAAAACATTCCAAATGACTTTAGTGGTTCAATTGTAATCATACAAAGCTCCAAGAACACTTCTGTGTGCCAAAAAACTAAATTTTAAAGTTTTTTTTATATTTTATCTGCCTTATCAAGTCATAAGGGTGTGCGTTTACTATGGGCAATGCAATACAATACAATACAATACAATACAATACAATACAATACAATACAATACAATACAAGCATCGTATTGCCTATAGTAAACATGCACCAGGACCTGACATGGCTGAAGAGAGGATATAAGAAAACAAAGTCATTTTTACAGCTTATTTTGCACAAAAGTGTTCCTCAGATTCCTCAGACAGAGAGCTCTCAGATTTAATCTAAAATATCTTAATTTGTGTTACAAAGACAAACGAAGGTCTGAGGGGATTGGAATGACACAAGGGTGAGTAATCAATAACAGAATTTAGAGACAGCTGTATTATCTGAAACAAAGCAATTTAATCTCTGAAATATGTTGCTCCAGAGGTGCATCATTACAAACACATTAAATCATTTGAAATAAATCAATGCATCAATCACAATAGAACAGGGAGTACAGGAGTAACCACCGTCTCGCCGCACTGACTGCAAGTTTGCGGACGTCTATGAAACTCTGCAGAGGTCGATCTCCACCGGTGCCGGCTGATCTCAGCGCTAACCGACAATGTAGGATGAAACCTGACTGTTAAACCCTGAAATGCGTTTGAATACATCCTAATTGTGTCTTTTATGCAACGTTAAGCACAAGAGTGCAAAGACCAGCCTTTTTGGGGAAAAAAAGTGTTTGGTGCAGAAAGGTTAAAAGGAATGAAATTTAAAGAGCCAAGGAAGGGGCAACTGAGGGATATCTGAAGTGCTGTGGTGCGAATCTTCATTCAAGCAGAGCAAGTGTGATTAAAGATTAACTTCACTCTCTCATTCTTGAATTGCTTCTGCTGTGCACCCTCTGCAATATGAGTAGCATCGCCACTCTGGATCACCAAGGATAGCCACATATATTTGCCCACAAACCAGTTCCTCCCCATAGGCGCTATTCAGGGCATTTAAAGAAAGGAGGGAGGGAGTGTTGGCAGGAGCTGGGGTTGTCTTGGCCCAGTGGCCGCAGTCCAGATCTCTATTGATCTGTCTTGACATATCAAACTGCAGTCAGCTGGCGAGAACAGGGACTTCGGGCCTAGCCATAGGTTAGACAGGGTGATAAAGAGACAAAGAAAGTGATGGAAAAAAAAAATCAGGAGATGGCTAGTTACAGAGCGAAAAAGGAATATAGCTAGAGTCAAGTAAGAAAATGCCTGAAGTATGCTAGGCAAATGATTTAGCATGGTGATCAAAGGCCATCAGAGAGAAGTGTACCTTTTTGAGATTTTCTAACTTATTCTAGAGGACAGCCAAAACCCACAACTAGCCTCGCTTATCTTCATTTACTCCGGCTGATAGGCTTTACTGAAGCAAATACAGGGCACATCTTCTACAGCCTTGGTACTCAGCAAGCTTCATGTGGCTCTTAATGTTGCATCTCAAAGTGTCGTTTGTCCCTCAAATGATTCTTTATGTTTTTGTCCTTGGCTTGGCTAGACAGTCATAAGTCAACAACGTTCAGGATCGTTGCACGACAATTTGGCCCTATTCTGGGTGCCTGTTAACGACCAATCTAAATTAACAATAACCATGACACTTCTACTGTGCAAGCTTTTAGAATTAGCAACATTCATCACTAGGACGTATAGGAAGATAGGGCAAGCAATATTTCTGGTAAAAGCATAACAGTCAATAAAGTCAGAGGTCTTAAGGTCCTGTCACATTTATCATTATTCTGCAAAATTTAACAACATTTAATCATTAAAATACAATTTGTGGTAGATTTTTATCTGTTTTCAGTTTTTACAATAGAATCATTTTTGTCCAACAAAATGGCATCAACAATTTGCTAATGTAACCACACCAGTCGACAATCAATTACAGAAATCAGTGGGAATTGTCAAGAATTCCAAAACTGGTCTTAAAACCATTCATTTCTGTAGCAGTCTTCTACGTGTAACTCGCTAATATGACTGTCATGGCAAATGTGTTGAATATGCTATCAGGCAGTCAATGTACAAAGTGATGAGCTTTTTCATTTTATTCAGCATATTCTCCCATGACTTTCATTTAAACAGAAGTACCTCCTGCTGTTTTACTCTTTTTCTGAGTTAACCTTGAAGGCTTCCCCCTGCGGGAAGGGCTCAGACGACATGCCCCTACTCTGGATGCAGTTGACTGACCGATCAGAAATCATCTGAATTAACTACCACCCTGACGTGCCTCTACTCTTGATGCTCTTCATCCGTTTAGAAATAATGATCACTTTAGCATGCCCCCACACGACAGCCTATCAGGATCTTACAGCATTTTGAGCTAACCTTGAAAACTCCCCCTCTGGGAAAAGCAAGGTGCCCCTAAGATGCAGTTGATTGACCGATCAAAAATTACAATGACATGCACCTATTCTAGATGCTGCACTCCTTCCTATCATAATTAACTACCACAAGGAAGTGTCCCTTATCTGGATGTTCTCCAACCCTTTAGAGACAACCATCACTATGAAATAACTCCACTCTGGATAGTGCTTACCTACCCATCAGAATCGTCCAAATACAATTTATTCAGTATATTGGGGCACCTACTCCAATGACGTTTATACAAACAGGACCAATATCTTGTCTGCATGTCTTTATTCTGTCCCATTATGTCTTTGTGAAGGCTCCACTTGCGGGAGGAAGGGTTGTTACAATATCATCAAGATATGTGCCTATTGTTGATTCTGCTTACCAACCCATCAGAATTAACTACCACCCTGACATGCCCCTACTCTGGATGATCATTCACCCCTTAGAGGTAACTATCACTTTGACTTGACCCTACTTTCACCAATCCATCAACCCTCAACTATCATTCTCCTGCCACCCACCACTTTGGTTGCTGCTCACCAACCCATCAGAATGTTCCATCACTCTGATGTGTTTCTACTTTGGTTGCTGCCCACCGACCCATCAGGACTTGCCATTACTCTGATCCGAGGGTATTCTATAGTCCACCGAAGACATCACTTGCATAAGACTGATGATTCTCCAGAGAATGTGAGAACAAATGTTAGGTAGTCTCCCTCCATTCAAACGTGAATCACACAAGGCAACCATTTGAACGGCAACAAATTTGTAAACAAAGTGGTTGCCTTCATTTTGGGAGAAGATTTGATGTACAAAATAACTTGGAAATTATCTTAAAAGACATTATTCAGAGGATGATATATGTAAAAAGCAAGTGATAGCTTATGGTAGTTACATAGTTTTATTGGCAGGATGACGTCTGACCGTATCGTCCAGAAACGTTCACTCCTTTCGTGTGCGCAAGTCAGTCATTATTTGAAAATTTATGATACAGTTTTTGTGAGATTGCATTGATAATTCCAAATATGTAATCACAACCATAGCAAACAGTTTTGGAGAATGTGATGTTTCTCCATTTAAAGATATAGAAGCTGTCTTTGCATACCTGAGAGGTATTTCAAGATGGTTGCCACATTCATTCATTTTCTTTTCGGCTTAGTCCCTTTATTAATCTGGGGTCGCCACAACAGAATGAACGGCCAACTTATCTAGCATATGTTTTTACACAGCGTATGCCCTTCCAGCTGCAACCCATCACTGGGAAACATGCACACACACTCATTCACACACATACACTACGGACAATTTAGCTTTCTCAATTGTGGGGAATTGTCTTTGGAATTGTGGGGGAAACCGGAGCACCCAGAGGAAACCCACGCCAACACGGGGAGAACATGCAAACTTCACACAGAAATGCCAACTGACCCAGCCGAGGCTCGAACCAGCGACCTTCTTGCTGTGAGGCGATCGCGCTATCCACTGCGCCACCGCGAGGCCCTGGTTGCCACATGCCATTTTCAAAGATGGCCACACTTTGGTTGCTGTTCACCAACCCATCAGAACGTCCTATTACTCTTATGTGTCCCTACCATGAATTCATCTCACCAATCCATCAGAAATCAGCCTATACTTTTGAGTGTGCTTATCACTCAGTCAGAGATGGCCATGATTAAAATATCCCACTTACTGAAAGAGCTGTTATCCAACCAATTATAATTAATCTTCACACTTACATGCAACTACCATTACCCTGATGTGCTCCCCTTTAGATGATCCTGCTCAATTCATCAGAACCATTTTTAAATTCTGCAAGTGTCAAAAATGGCTGGGAATGACTGGCAGTACCTAGCTATCTAGACTAGACTATATTCTAGACCCTCCCGATCCCCTTTTCCTTTTCTCCTAAATACTGTGTAAAAAATAGTACACATGTATAATCTAATAGTTTTAAAAACAGAACATGGCCTTAAAAGCTAAGATTGAGTTTAACTGCTCAACAAAACAGTTAACCAGAATGAAGAAATCTTTAATCTAAATGGTTCACGACATGTGTTTTAATCCACCTGCTGTTGCCACAAGGGCCAAGGTGGCTCCCTGTGACCAATTAAACTTGTCACAACACAGTTTTGGCCTGTTTTGATTCTAAGGTGACGGTTGGTCAAAAGAGCATTTCAAATTTTGTTTGACAAGGGCACATCAGTGTGAGTGGCTCGTGGATGCAAGCCTGGAACTGTCTTCCCCCCTGGAACATACACAGCATGTTGGCAGAGCTAAAATCACAATTCATCCCCACGCTGGCCCTGCCAACCGTCATTTGCCCAGGTGCCAGGTCTGAGCATTTGCTCGGTGAAGAATGTGCCGTACTCTGCCAGAAAGACCTGCAGAGACGAGATTGACAGGAGAGAATTTACGATCTCAACTCCTCTCCTTTTCCCTGGCTGACGTTCTCTTTCACTAATGCTTATGCCTAAACCTGGCGCTCGCTTTCTCTCTCTCTCTCTCTCTCTCTCTCTCTCTCTCTCTCTCTCTCTCTTTCTCTCTTTTCTCCTCTGTCTATCTCTCTTGTTGTCTAATGCTCTTTCTAACCTGACTAGCTGGATAACTTCTTTTTGACTTTCACCCTATTAAATGCTCCTACCTTCATTTAACTACCTATTTTTTCTCACTGTCCTTTTTTTCTTCTCAGATCCAGCAATTCATTTATTATACTGTCATACTTCAAGTTGTCTTATTTTCTATAATCCATTCTTTCTTTCTTTCTTTCTTTCTTTCTTTCTTTCTTTCTTTCTTTCTACTAAAATAATTCATTTATTTTCCCTCTAAACTCTATTTTTTAACAGTTTGCCCATCCATCATCTGTCATCCTTTTAATCCCTCCATACTTCATTCATCAATCTATTTCTTTTTAAACCATAATGACCATTGGTTTGTCTTTCTATATTTGCTTTATTCACTTCTTCATTCTCGTTTTTCAGTCTATTCTTCTTCCAAGTTCCTTATTCTATAAACTCTCCGTCCTTTCTTTTATTTGTAATTTCTTCTTTTCTCATATTGTTATTTCACCTCTCTACACTTTAGTCCTATTTGATTCATTCAGTCTTTCCTTTCATCAATTCTTCATTCTTTAATCCTTCAATGACCACTTTGTACACTCTTTCATATCATCTTTTTCATCTTTCCATCCCTTTTCCTTCCTTCCTTCCTTCCTTCCTCAATTGTTTTACTCTTACCTTTTGCTTTCTTCCATTTTCAGGCAGTATTAGAACTTTCTTTCTTTCTTTCTTTCTTTCTTTCTTTCTTTCTTTCTTTCTTTCTTTCTTTCTTTCTTTCTTTCTTTCTTTCTTTCTTTCTTTCTTCTTTATTTGATTTACTGAATTTTCCTTCCATTTTTTTCAGGCAATCCTTTCTTCCATTTTTTAGTTCTGTCTGTCTGTCTGTTTCTAATGCTCTTACTGTAACCTTGACTAATTTTCTCTCCCCTCTCTATACCCAAATGCTCTTATCCTCACCTGCCTTGCATTTCCCTCTCTCCTTTTTCTGTCATGTCACCTAATTTTTATTCCCCCGTTTATCTCATGCCTGTGTGTGCATGTGTGCCATAAAGTAGACCATGCAAAACAGGCCAGGATGCTGAGGGATAAAAGATAATGGAAGGAATGTCTCACCTGCTCCTTCCCTCAGTCATTATATCAGTCACAGTGCAAGCAGCAGTCTCGTACAACAGTATAATGCATAGTGTCATGCACACAAGAACACGCACGTGCAAAACACATAAACCAAATTGCACTTTTTAATGCGGTTTTGAACTAATCTTGTGTCTCCTAGCTTGCTAATTACTTGTAATTTATTACACACCAAACAAACGTGTTACAAAGGTTGCATCCTTGTCTGACTTGGCTTTAAACTTTGCCCATGGCTTTTTTGCACTTCCGCTAGCGTTAAGCAAACTTCAGCTGCATGAGGTTGGATTGTTATTCACACAAACATCGCATTAACCATCAGTCCTCTAGGGCGAAGTGTGAAACATTTTAGCACATTTGAAGTTTCGGGAAAAAAAAAAGGTAAATCCTAATTAGCTTGCAAATCACTGGCACGGATTTTAACACTACGCTACGTTGTTTTGAAACCGCGCTGGTTTGTGTCACTCATTATCTCATAACGAGTGAATCGCAATAATTTATTTAAAAAGCCAATCATCATTAGCATTTCAAACGGAATGACTAATGGATTTACCTGTCACGAATGCCACAGATGTCAAACTGGAGCTTGCTGTAGTTTCCGAGCAGGCCTTGCTGCACCAGGTAGAAGTTGATTGGCTGGTTGTTGATGACAACAGAGCGCATGCAGCCTTGATAGGCCAGCGTGGGATTCCGGCAACCTTGATTGGTCAACACTGATGGGCATCCTGTTAAAAATGTGCACAAATAGACATACAAGTAATATTAATATATGTTTAGAACTACATATTTAGAATTAAATAATAATAATAATAATAATAATAATAATAATAATAATAATAATAAATCTTAAGTTTCATTAGTTTTTACTGTAATTTTTTTAATTTTTGCAATTTTTGCTGTTGCATTATTGTGAAATTACAGTACAATTACAGTCATAAATGTAAAACAGTAATACAATTGTTGAGTTACAATAAATTCCTGGGACCATTGCTGCCAGCACTTTACTGTAAAATTACAGCAATGGCCATTAAACAGAAAAACTGTACTTAAACTGTAAAATTACGGTAAATCACCAGAACCATTGTTGCCAGTATTTTACTGTAAAAATACAGCAGAGCCATTGAATGAACGGAAAACTGTATTGTAAACTGAACATTTATAGTAAATAGCCTTCAATTGAACAGAACAGCCATAAAACAGATAACAGTACTTAAACTGTAACATTATGGTAAATTGCTGGAACCACTGCTTTCAGTACTTTACTGTTAAATTACAGAACAGCCATAAAACAGATTACAGTACTTAAACTGTAAATTACGGTACATCACTGGATTCATTGCTGCAAGTACTTTACTGTAAAATTACAGCACAGCCATAAAACAGAAAACAATACATAAACTATAAAATTACAGTAAATTACTGAAACCATTGCTGTCAGTACTTTACTGTGAAAATACAGCACAGCCATTAAATAGAAAACAGTTTTAAAACTGTAAAATTATGGTAAATCACTCAAACCATTGCTGTCAGTACTTTCCAGTAAAATTACAGCACAGCCATAAAACAGCTGCCAAAACTTTACTGAGAAATTACAGTACAAGTGTAAAATGGAAAAGTACCAAAACTAGCAGACTAGAAAATCTGACCAGTATTTAATTGCTATTTTTTTTACAATGTACTGTTAACCAGGTTACATATTTTTACTGTAGCAATTTTACAGTTTTTTACTGTTAAAATTACAGCCATTTCTTTACAGTGTATGTGTGAAATGTGTGCCACTAATGCACCCAATAATCCTCAATAACTGCTAAAGAACAGAGAAAGTGGGCATGATCACAGCCCACGCAAATCCATTTCCCATCAATTATGCTTTAAAAAAAAAAAAACTTTACCTCCAATTAGCAGGCTCTTCCCCGGCAGCGCGACCTCCTTCATCTGCATGGTGGACGGAGGCTCGTCGTCCACCACGAGCGACACCTGGTAACCTGCTATGCTAATGGACAGCGTGTGCCATTGACCGTCACTCAGAGCCTGACCTGCCAGAGGAAAACACAGAGCAAGTGTTACGCCTCAAACGCTGCGCATTAATCAGGCCCAGTGACTGACAGATCTGGGCTTTGTGCGCTGGAGCTCAACGAGTTAATCTGCATATGTCAAACCGGCAGAGAATCCACTCTTTCCCCTGGAGAGGAACGTGCAGAGACTGCGATCGGCATCCGAAATTCAGCTGGTGTACAGGTGGGCCTGCCAGAGAGGGTTCTACGAGTAAAATTGTGCACAAGTGGGATTGGATTTCGTTCAAGCTGTTGTTTGTTTGTTTGTTTGT
>CAIGQW010031024.1:1351432-1368267 GCA_903798125.1 Danio choprae
TATTACTACTACTACTACTACTACTACTACTACTACAAATATGTTAAATGTAATATTACATTACCTGTATTAGGAATTAATTAATAATTTTTATATAAAAATATCACACTTTACCATCAATCAATATTGATATTTAACAAATAAAACTAATAATTAATAGATTTCAGACATAAATTTTCCCTATCAGCTGAAGACAGAGACAAACACACAGATACACACACAAAGTCATCCACCAACTCAGAATTAGACCTCACTTTATTTGTGGGTCTCCTGGTGGCATTACCACAGCAGTGCTCGGATGTGAATTAATGACTGTACAGGGACACGCAGACACGCTTACAGTATGAATGCTCTTGCTACACACTCGCCGTTTCAGGCATACACACACAAACAGTTTACACCACGAAGCCGCGGCCTTAAATTGCAGTTAGCAGCAGTGGCGCTTGACAGATTTAAAACTAATTGACTTTCAGGAGCATTCAGCAGTGCATGAATAAGGCCACTGCGCCACTGAGGACATCCGCTTTATCCCACAGAAAAAGAAGTATGAATGGAGGAAGAATGGATGCACTTGAACGTGTGTATTTCGCCTCTTTGTCTTTTATTTTCGTGGTCTTTTGCATGTTTGAATTCATAATGACTGCGTTTGACGCCACTTTTTTGCTTATTTGTGAATGGTTGAATTCTATTGACAATGTTAAAACTACAAAAAATGGTGACGTCATGCATATGAACAAAATAGGGTCAGTCTAAACAAGCTGTAGTGATTGCCAGCGGTGTTTTCTCCACTGGAGATTGCATCCGGTATTCCAAACTAACTACAACTCCCAGAACTCTTTGCACCCATCAACTCCTGCAGCAGCTGACAATAATCTGGACATTGACACACAGACAAAGTTGTAGCTCATCTAACTGATTACATGGACTATATATACGCCTCTCTTTCACATTGCCGAGTCTTGTTTCTCCCATGAACATTACAAAGTGTTTTCTCTGTTTGTTTTTGCCGTGTTTTTGATTCTTGCCTTGTTCACTGTTTTGATTCTCTGCCACCTAGCCTGAACTTTCGCCTGTGCTTTGACTACGTTTATTAGATTTCCTTTATGCTTCTGTTTTCGAACTTTGCCTGTACGACCTGTCCTTTAATAAACTGCATGTGGATCCGCATGTCTACCACATGGAACCAAAAATAAAATACAATTATGGCCTATACTGTAGAATATAAAATAGCCTATACTGTAACATCTGCAATTATATAAAAATAAATAAATGAATGCAAAATATATGAATAAGAGGTTTGCACAGTCAGTGCAAACCTCTTATCTGTATCTTTAATCTTCACCAGCACATGCAACCTCTTGTTAGAAAGTAATTCCGTCATTCCAAGATCATAATAGTCCAAAAGGTGATGATAATAGTTAAACATGGCAGTTTGTTCATGTTTAAGGTTGCTGAAAGTATCATTTGCTCCATTGTTTTTTCTGGCTTCTCCTTTTTCATGCGTAACTCTCGCGAAAGGATGGGAGAAGCACTTCAATAATCACGCGCATGTTATTATCATGAGCTCAAGAAGTTTGTTATTTCGCACATGCGAGCTCTCTCGTGAAAGTAAAACCACTCGTGAACCTTGTAAACACCAGCCTGTCAATGACAAGGTTTGGTTAAGCTCGGGTCAACCATGGCTCGTTATTATATGTATATATTATTACGGTGTAATGTCTCGGCTGTGTATTAAAAAATGGGGCTTCCTTTGTTTTCATTTACCTGGCTTGTGCACAAGCTAGTGACATATCTCTGTAAACCAATAGTGTTCAGCTGCGCGTCTTGCTCCACCTTTTGGTACCCTTTTGTTATGCTAGGTATTCTTTCGAAAGAGTACCCAAAAAGTGGTACGGCACAGTTTGCTTTTAGGTACCTTTTGACTGTGGAAATGGCCATAAAAGCATACCGAACCGTACCGTACCATTTAGTGGAAACGGGCCATTAGGTAGCAATCCAAAAAGCACTGGTTCTCTGTTACCTTAAGAATGTGTAAGCAGGTTAAAAAGCTACTTAAGGTACTTGAGGTAACTTTTAGGGTATGTGAATAGCCATAGCAACTTTAACGTGAATATATTATTAGTACCTAACAAACAAACAGTAAAATTCTCATTTACAATAATAAAAGAAATAATAATATTTAAGATTAATATTAAGAATAATGTGCATCCCATATGGGCGATAGTGTTTTTTGACCCAAAATTCAACAGTGAATTAAAAAGTATTGAAAGGTTGTGGTATATGGACCAATAACACTTTAAACTGAATAGTTTTTTTATGTTTCCATGGTGACCTGTGGTTTTGGCATTCTGTTGAAAAGGACTTTTGTGTTTTGTGCTTAGCTTAATTTAAGGAGTGATTTTGGAACCAACATACCTCGAGTATGCAAGTTTAGGGTTAATCAACCGAGAGTTCAGGGTTTATCAGATGGTAAATTAACCTTGCTTTCTGGAATACACCTGGAGTCTGATTCTGGAATAGACTCGAACCAGTGACCTTCTTGCTGTGAGGTGACAGTGCTAACAACTGAGCCCTCGTGCCACCCTAGTAGCAATTAGCATTTCTATTTTGCAATGTTTTTGTTTTCTAAATTGATGTGCTCTTGACTGGAGATTTCAATATCGTGCTGTCGTATTGTGCGGAACACATATACAAACTTACATATACAATAGCACTGTTGTGGTTAGAACGAAGAAAGTAAAAAAAAATACAAGCACGCTGTGGTTTCAAAGTTCAGCTAGTCTGTTTTTAGCTATGTCTCTGTAATGCTGTTTTACTGCAGTCGGGTTGAGTTGGTTTAGACTTGAGTATCAAAGACAGAGTAACAATCAATCAGTTACCTCAAGGGTAGCCAGCGCCACACGCCTTGTGCTTGAAATATTTATAACACAGGCTTGCTAGCGCCCGTTTTCTCTCTACTTTTTTTCTCCTCTTCCCCCTCACTCCATCCTTGTTCATTTCTCTCAGTCTCTCCTCAGGTGCTTCGTGTTTGCAGTCTGCGCACTAGCTTGAACCGATTGTCAATTCAAAGCTTGACTCCGCGACCTATCACTGCCATGTTTATTCTCTAAACGTTAATTTTGTGAGATAGGGCAGAATGTGACACCGCTGGGGGCGACTCGGTTTACCGCGTTGATCAAACATGATAAGTGGGTGCTGACCACACAGTATTTCAGTAATAGAGTTTGATAACAAAGACGCTAGTGCTTTCTCAAAGTCAGACCGCTGGAAGGTTAGCACTAGCGTTAGCCGCGGGTGTGCTCTTACATTCTGAAGGAGCTGTGAATGAATCAGGCTGTGTATTAGCGCTCGGTAATTACGTTTATAATTAGCCATGCGCTAGTATGCGATAGTCATACAATGGCTTCATGTGGCGGGGCTCGGTGTTAGCACAAAGGGCATATGAACAAGTCTGCTAACCTGAACTCCAGGGGAGAAATTATACTAAAAGTTTTCTCTTCTTTTAGCGTTTTTTCCCCTCTTTATTTCTTCCTCGTAATTCAGGTTAGTGAACGTGTCCATGTTTGCACATCCATGACCAAAAATGTCAGTTATTTTCATCAAATGATTGCACTTGTAAGACATAACTAAATATCCCTGAATTCTGTGACAGGATGGCATGAATGTCATTTATCCATTCAGACCAATGGTGAAAAGAAAATTCAGATTTACTTTTTAACAGACGATAAAACTTTAAAAGCAGAAACCACCTTCTTCAGAAGCCTATTCAAACTGTAAGTTCACATTTCTGACACCGACTAAACAAACATTAAAGCAGGCCAGATACTATTTACATATTTCAAACAGCCATTTACATTTGTTAATCATTAGGATGTTTATCAAACACAAGAGTACAGCAAACACAAGCAGAATGTATGCACGGGGGAATCATTTACAAGAAGATCAATACCATGCATTTAGAAAACAGATAGGATTTCTTTAGAATACATAAAGTACAAGACATAGACCAAATGCACATCGAGTACTCACTGTATGCACAGCCATAGACCTCCACTCTGAGGCCCATCCATCCTCCGGGACTCCAATCCATCGGCAAGAACCGCAGAAATCGTGTTCGTATTGAATGCGAGAGCTTGTGGTGAACAACCCCATCTGAATTTGTGTTTCCAGGAAATGTCTGTATGAAAACAAACAAACAACAACAACAAAAAGAATCTTTAAAATTGGGCCTTGTTGACGCAGTTCACGTCATGTCAAACATTTTAAATCCTTGGTGCAAAAATTTGTATTTTGGTGCAAAAAAACACCAAATTAAGTTAATGTCAGCACACAATTGACATGTATTTACATTGTTTTTCCCCTCACTATTATTTCAATCAATTTGTTGCAGAAAATAAGAGTCTATGAACTAGGCAATCTTTCGCCTTCTCACAAAAAAATCATGAAAAAGTGGCTCAAGTTTTCCCAGGCAGATTTAGCAATTTGTTCAAGTGGGTCACACTATTTCCTTTGCCAAAAAATTGCTAATGTGACTGTGCCTTGATGTTTTACTAGCACTCTCGTTCATATTCTATTTACATTCTGTGTCATATGGAGCTATTCTGCCGAAGCAATTGTTAACAATAGTATGTAAAGGACTGGTTAACTAGTAGATGCTAGTGCTCAATTGTTTTGCTTCTTTAGGCCTTTCACACTGCATTTGACAGTGGTTTTAGCCCCAGGTGGGATGTTACACGCAGGATTAGCACCACTTTTTATCCTGGGTCATGAAACCCTTTTTTTGGAGCAGGATTAGCAGGATTAGTTTTTACAGGCTAGGATTCCACAGTGTGAAACATAAACATAAGCATACCCAGTATTAAAAGATAACCCCAGAAAAATTACAAGCAGTGTAAAATAATTTAGGATTTATTTAATCAAGGTTTACAGTGACTCTATTGCCATATGGCAGACATAAAATGACTTTTAAATGAGCAGGGATAGGCGATGCGGTGGCGCAGTGGGTAGCAAAATCGCCTCACAGCAAGAAGGTTGCTGGTTCGAGCCTCAGCTGAGTCAGTTGGCATTTCTGTGTGGAGTTTGCATGTTCTCCCCGTGTTCAAGTGTGTTTCCTCCGGGTGCTCTGGTTTCCCCCACAAGTCCAAAGACATGCGCTATAGGTGAATTGGGTAAGCAAATTTTTCCGTAGTCTATGTGTGTGAATGAGTGTGTATGGATGTTTCCCAGTGATAGGTTGCAGCTGAAAGGGCATCCACTGCATAAAACATATGCTGGATAAGTTGGTGGTTCATTCTGCTGTGGTGGTCCTAGATTAATAAAGGGACTAAGCCGAAAAGAAAATTAATGAATGAGCAGGGATGCTAACAGTTTGCTTTCTATAGGTCTTTTAGCTCTCAGACGCCAAATTAGCATCTCGGTTTTACTCTCCCAAACTCTTCCAAAGTCAGGAGTTGACTATCTATACATAGAGCTGAACTTTTGCCAAGCTGCATTTACCGAAGATTTAAAAAACTAACAAGAAAAGTTAGCGGGGAGCCCCTGGCAGCGTTAGTTTCTTTAAGCGGCACTCAAAGCATTGCCGCTAATCTAAACCTCCAGTTTTAGAATAGCTGGGGGTCCTACCTCCAGCTGTAGAGCCTATGAGAAGAAGAAAAAAAAGGTACAACCAGGAGGCACCTACCGCTCTTTAAAAATGTTCCACGTCTTTTAATCTTCCACTCATTAAAATGCTTCACACCTTCAAAGACTTCCATTAAACTCTGTTCTCAAACTAATAAGCACCTTTTTTTTCTTCCTCCCGCTGGGTGGGAGATAAAAAGAACAGAACATTAAGCCATCACCGAACAAAATAAATAAATTCATTCATCGATTTTCATTTTCAGCTTAGTCCCTTTATTAATCTGGGGTCGCCACAGCGGAATGAACCGCCAACTTATCCAGCATATGTTTTACGCAGCGGATGCCCTTCCAGCTGCAACCCATCACTGGGAAACATCCACACACACCCATTCACACACATACACTACGGACAATTTAGCCTACCCAATTCACCTATACCGCATGTCTTTGGACTTGTGGGGGAAACCGGAGCACCCGGAGGAAACCCACGCCAACACGGGGAGAACATGCAAACTCCACACAGAAATGCCAACTGACCCATCTGAGGCTCAAACCAGCGACCTTCTTGCTGTGAGGCGAACGTGCTACCCACTGCGCCACCGTGAGGCCCAAAATAAATAAATAAATACATAAAAAAAGTTTATATGGAATATATATATATATATATATATATACACACAGCACCTCTGCCTCCAGCTCTGTTTGTTTAGCTCCAATGATTACATTAGCAGCTTATTCAAGCCTTCATAATAAGAGACGACGGAGATGGCAGGTAAGATCTCAGTAATGTTTTATCCAGATCTCTTCAAGCCGGCGCTAAATAACAACGCTGGGGAATGATGGAGCTCTGAAATGACGAGTATTAATTCAAAAGAGGAGGGGAAAGCCTATTTGTTTGCCTGTAAGTGCAAAGGCAATGCTGCCGCTGTCTCTTGTGGTGCAAGGGGCCGTACTAATCGATCCTTAAGTTGTCAAAATAAAACTATCAAAAAAAAAAAATGCAAATCGAGTTGGGTAGACAAGGGTTTTAGCTGACCGATGAGGTCAGGAGACCATGAAATAAGTTTTGCCAGGGATATAAAGTCACGTCACTCAAGATAGAGTGTGTTTAATCTTACTTTTAACCGATTAAATGAAATCCAAGTCGGTAATTAAAATTTGAACACTTTGCGGGTGGCTGGTTTTCAGTGTGCTGACAGCATCTGACGGTGCAAGGGTGGATGCATTAATTCATCCTAGTAAATTATAATGATTTAGTTAAAGACACAGACGCTTAATGATTATGGGTGTGCATGCATTTTATTCTGGTCATAAAAGCCCCCCTGATCCACATTATCCAGAAAGCTTTTACGGCGCTTATTGCTCTGGCCGAAGTACTAATGCATTATAAATATAATAAAAGCCTGGATTATTTATAAGAGTACTCGAATAACTCACCCCTATGTTGTCCTCCTGTCTGAACTGCTTCCAAGCTCTCCCTGTGTCACTGTACAGCAACATGTAACTCGTAACCCAATCAGGACTCCCGAAACAACCCTGGGTCGCCACAGCTGTGACCTCGACCCTTTCTCGCAGGTCCACCTGTAGCCATCGTAGCCTGTCTGTTCGCTCTGGAGCCCAGCCGCCACCTCCTAACACAACAACAAAAGGAGTGAGCAATTCCAGTGTTATGGATGTGATCTTTGCTGTAAAAGCTTGAAACATTAATTTACGGAGAATGTATATGATTACAGTAAATTGATATTTTCCAAAAATCTAACCACAAAGTTAAAGGATCAGAAAAATTGTCATCTGTAAATATGTTTTATTTTTTAGATAAATGAGAGAAATAAACATGCGCTATGTATGTGACCAAAAAAAATCTGAGTTTACAATATATACTTAAACATACTTTGCAGAAATTCTGTGAATTAAACTCCACAATCCAGTGCCGGCTCTCTACAGAACAAAATATATATATTTATTTTATTTAACATTTTTGCATTTATGAGGAAAAATCTTCATTATACATGTGACTCTCTTTATAATGCATGTGATTTCTCTGCTTCCTGTTCATTTTAGGGTACATTTTAAGATTTTAGTTTTGGTGTTTAAATCCCTAAATGGACTAGCACCAAGATGTCTTTCTGCATTAAATCAATTGTACCCTCCATCAAGGACTGTGCTGATCAGTTAAAAAGGTTAAAAATAGGTGGGGATGTGCTTTTGCAGTGGTTACCCCTAAACTTTGGAATAATTTGGCTCTCCATGTTAGGCAGGCCAAAACCCTTTCTGTTTTTAAATCTAGTCTTAAAACTTATTTCTACTCTTTGGCTTTTAATACCACATGAGAGTCTTATGTCTGTTTTATTTGTCCTTTGTTTTAGTGCATGCTTGTACAGCACTTTGGTAAAGACTTGTTGTTTTTAAAAGTGTGTTATAACAAAACATTGACTTGACTTGACTTGACTGTTACGGATGTAAAAGATGTGGAATTGGCACTTGTGTGATTTTGGTAAATCAATTAAAATATTTTGAAAATGTTGACATTTTTGAGTATTTTTACAGCATTTACAGTACTGTCATAAACAACCCTATAACTATAAAGGTTGACCATTTGCATGGAAATGCTCAAAACCTGTGCTAGTGAAAAATGCTAATAGGAGCACTGCTACTTTTGGCAAGAATCCTCTCAACAATGTGGCTATAATTAAGAAACATTCTTTTATTAACTAAAGATAAACTTTTAATTAAATGCAAAAAAGGTGTTTAAAGCAGTTTTTTATTTGCAGCCAGCCAAGGCTCATCTTCTGACGAGTCTGCCAAGTGAGCTTTTTTTAAGCTTGTCTGTTCATGCTAATTAGCTCTGTAAACATAATGTACATTGGCACTGTATCTGTAAAAAAAAGAAAGGCTGAGCAAATAGACAAACAGCTAACCCTGCATTGGCCTTAACACAGGTTACTGCTCTATCACTGATTAACTGTCAGACAGTAAGCCATTGTTTGGTCTGGTTTTCACTCACAATAAGTAATGCTTGCTAATACTCCATAACAACTTGTAAGGGATATGTATCCCTGATGCAGCATATGATATAACAGAATTTCATTTTGTAAAAGCACTGGATTACTGAACAGACACGGACCCGTGTTCAGTCTTTATACCCTGTTGACAAAATAACAAGCCATCATTCAATTTTAAAAAGAATAGTTAACCTAAAACTGAAAATTATCTCATCATTTACTCAACCTTCACTTGTCACAAACCCATCTGAGTTTCTTTTCCTCTGTTGAACACAAAGGAAGATAAACAGACGAATGTTGGAAACCTGCAAACATTGACATCCGTAGTGTTTGTTTTTCCTGCTAGAGAAGTAAATGGTGAGAGTTTTCTAACATTTTTTCAAATTATATATTGTTTTGTTGTGTTTAACAGAAAAAGGAAACTCATAAAGGTACTTAAGCACTTAAGAGTGAGTGAATTGAGATATTTATCTTTTTAATGTTACAATGGAAATTGTTTTGGTTTTAATGGAAACTCCATTAATGGTCTCTACAGGTAACTGTTTGTCTTCTATTGGTCGCATGCTAAAACCAATACATTCTAATGGAATATGTCCCAAAACATATTCACTTTACTAGTCTTCATGGTTAAATGTTGATGTTTTGTAATGTTTTTAATGAAGTTTGTAGAGGAAATCAACCACAAATTGTTATATTTCCTAGTTTGATTACTCACCATCTCTTCTGTTGAGTTTTGCAAAATATGGAGATTGACTGTCGGAGGAAGATGAGGAGCTCTGGAATGATGTAGGAGGAAGAGCAGAGACCAGGGGCCCATTGCAGTGATCTAGAACAGCAAGACACAATGATTAGCCAACCAGATTTAACATCCAAGCTGTGTGAATGACTCAGTTGTTTCTCTTCTTTTATAGTTTGCCACTCAAAACAAATATTTAGTGTTGCTTGTTCAAACTACTTATTTAAAATGAGCTAAAACAACACAATTCTTGAGATTTCTTAGGGACAACCTAATTGTTTTCTGTTTAATCCACTTAAATTTGTAAAAAACGAATAAGCTTAAACTTAATTCCTTAATGTTGTCCCAACGCAAATCTATTTTGTGGAACCCAGTATTTTTTCCAATTCTCTCAAAAATCGTTCACCCTACAGACATAAAATGCCTTGTGAATGTTTGTAAAGCTAGTAAGTGTGATTGTAAAAACCCTCAACTATGGCTAAAGATACCAGTCAATGGACCAGAAGCAATGGACCAGAGTCTGTTGTACTCGAAAGGGTAAACTTCATTTAACCAGTCAAAAATAGGGCTTTCAGCATCCATACCTTAGGTTAACGTGCAGAGCAAGGTGATGAGAACCAACAAGCAAAAAAAAAAAAGGAAAGAGATTGAGAAATCTCACAACGGTTCTCAATTTAATGTTTGAGAAAGCCGCACCGATTTCTCAGCTAATTAACCTTTCAAACGCTTTCTGAATGAGCCTGACATCAAATAGCATCACTCACGGAATTGCAAATGTATTCCAGACTGGGCAAAAGGTGAGACGGGAAGATGAGAGGTAGAAAGGGAGAGATAAAGAGACGGAAAGACATGAAATAGTGAGTATCCGGCTAAGGTCATAGGAAGGAGAGAATCCAGTAGCTAGCTTTGAGAGATGGCACAAACACGACAGCAACAAAACACTTCCTTTTCAGGCTCAACTGCATATTTCTTTATGGAGAAAAAACTCTAATAAACAGACAACCTCTAATGCCGGTTTCCTCCAGATGAAGCCATTTAAAAACCCGCCCCACGATGCATTTTTCAACAGGGAGTCTCTTGCTGACTATCTCTCCATCTTTTCTTCTGTCAGCGTGTAAAGTGAGCAAATTGAGCAAGGGATGTTTTTGAAACTCATAAATATGAATGACGGGGATGACTGACAGAGGCTTTCTTTTCTTGCGGTGACGGTCATGCATTGCATCCACTGGCGGAAAGAAACCAGATTAGACTCCAGAAGGGGAGTGAGATTGACCTGGTGGCTGCCCAGCACCTGATGCTCTGATGGTACAAGAGATGGGAATCGATACAGCATGACCATAAGCCAGAAGCTTCATTACTTGAGATGTTTGGGGGCATTGGCACACAAGGTGAAGATACGATGGAGCGTTTGATGGACAGGAATGTGTACAACCCCTTTGAAGGGGTGATGAAACCAATGCCTGTTTGAAATCAAGTGGGATTTTCTGAAAACACCACTAGATCCTGCTCTGGTCAGGGCTGAGGTAAACTTTGAAATTGTCTTAACTTTCAGGTGGATACCAGAATGTTATTTTCAGAATGTTTTTTCGTTCTGTACCTTTGATACACGGTCTTGTTTGAAACAAACTGATTCACCACTCCGATGAAACATCAACAAATCTATTTGCCGTTGGATCTACAAACAACATGCTCATTCACTGATCAGCAAAGCACAATGCCATTTAAAGCCAATAAATCTTAAGCATTCACTTAAGCCCAGCTTAATAATCCTTTACGATTATAGCTTGTCTGAACGTACGAACATGATCATCATGTCACACAGTAAGATCTTAGTTGTAAGGCTGTATGAGAATTAGGGAGATGGTATTGAGAAAAGGTACGTAATTGGGTCTATACTAGAGTAACGGTAAGCTTCAGGACTACTTTATTAATACTCGCGCTGCTTTGTCTCTGTACACTTCGGCGTTAATAGTAAACTAGAAGTTGCTGCTTATGATATTATGTCCCTGAATGATGTCATCATTCAGCTGATGTTTGTTCAACAAAGATGTGAAATCCTTTCACATGTGCGAGCTCTGTATACATGCAACAATCCGTCGACTAGGTTGAAAACGAAATGGTCAAAAGTGTGGGCTCATATAAGCTTCTCCCGAAAACTCTTATTTATGTTTTTAGTGGCCCCCTGACACCTGCACATTTAACACAATAACCCAGAGATCATGGTAACAAACAGTAATACAATAGCATGAAATAGTTTTTGTCTTTTTGAATCAAAATATAGAAAATAGTATCTAAAACAGTGTTGATAAGAGCTGGTATTGATGAACAATATCAGTATCGGAATCAGTATCAATTAAATCTAAATGATACCCATCACTAATGAGAATTAAGATGTCAAACATGGATGCAAGAAGACTCATTCAGAGTTTGACATCATCCATCTTAGTGACCTGCCTTCTCAAATGGTACCTAACTGCAAACATAAACAACCTGTGGTTTCAATTTTGTCATTACATGCCTTGATGATAAAACTTTAGACTTTTCCCCAAAGTGGTTTGGATTTGTTATGCTAATTGCGCCATTAGGTTTGGCACTCTTACAACCGTTTTTTTCAACAAGACAGTTTGCGTGCTGGTTCAGATCCTAGTTTGCAATTGATTGTTTTTCTTTAAACACCCAAAGAACTGACTCCGAATCAGGAAAGGGTTTTTTTAAGTAGCACCAAAACATTGGTGGGCTAGAAGTAGGAATTGCGTGGGTCAGGGGCTGAGGGCAGGGTAAGCATGACCAACGAAATTAACCAAAATAGCAGCGTAAAAATACTGAACACATTACTGCTTCTATTATCTGTTTATTTAAATTTCAGCACACTGCGTGAACATGTTATTCTCCTTTGAATTCTCTGTCTATACAAATTACTATGCACTACATGAACAGGCTATTATTGCTCGTAATCTTCATCTATACAAACTAGGGCTGGACGATATGGCAAAAATGCAATCTCAATTCATTCCTTTCCATATTGAACAATAACGATATATATTTCAACATCAGTTGCTAATTCTTCCAGATTTAAAAGAGTATCCTAACAATGACTGAAGCCACAAATTAGAAGGTCCTTTAAATAGCATAACCTATTTTTGGTAGCCGATCATTTTTGGCAGCCGAAAATTTGGTGCATCTCTAATATCAACACACTTCTAGATTCCCATTGTTGCACATTTCTACTCCGTGATTGGCTCTTAGATCAATATAGAGTAAAAAAGTCCAGAGCTAATCATTGTTATTAACATAAATTTTATTGCGATTCGATATAATATCATTTATCGGCCCAGCCCTAATACAAACTATGGCGTGCAAACTATGAACACATGAACAGGTTCGCAAAGTTATTAAATGTGCTGCACTGTTGATGCTGTGTTTGTATTTGGAACTGCGGGAAAGATTAGACTACCTGTAGTAGTTTGGTAGCAATTGTGGTGCAATTCATGTGAATGTGAAAGCAACTCAAGTTTTCCCTGTGAGCTGATGCCATTATATGAATATGAGAGTGATGATTTGCCTTGGATATGAGAATGAGCCTGCATTTCATTTGCACATAGTGAGTGCAATCAGAGCATCAAAAGAATAGCCTGTAATCAGCTTTCTCCTCAAAAGAGTTTGTTTGCAACCAGCAGAACGCTAGACTGCAAGTGTCCTTGCATGGCTCTACTGTGCACA
Source organism: Danio choprae (assembly GCA_903798125.1). Taxonomy (NCBI): domain Eukaryota; kingdom Metazoa; phylum Chordata; class Actinopteri; order Cypriniformes; family Danionidae; genus Danio; species Danio choprae. The sequence continues at coordinate 1,364,510 of CAIGQW010031024.1, forward strand.
AGCACTCAATTAAAAGCAGCACAATATTCTGGCCTGCGTTCATGTGCCACACATGTCTGTGATGACGCAAAATTAACACAAGTGCACCAGAGATCAAGGGAATCAATAGAGTGTGAAAACAGACCAACACTTGGAGGGCATTTGGAACAATCCCATTCAGATTGGGATTGCAGCAAACATTCAGAGGCTGAAAATCCTTTATATAGTTTTCTAACTATAACTTCATGCCTTTGTAATTTACCTAGAATAGGGGAATTATGCTGAGGTGTTGCTCTTTCTCAGCTCTAGATTGAATGAGAACTTCTCCATCATCCATCTATGTTTCCTTTTGGTTTGCTTTGGTAGATGCATTTAGGTATATCAGAACATAAATAGATAAGGGAGACCATTTACCATTTACATATGAGGTCTCTTTTGACCACTTTCCTGATTTCTTTGTGGGGATTGCCTATTGGAAGGGGAAAGACGGAGGCATTTCCTTTGGATCTATTCCCTTTAAATAATCTCTGGAAGTAGTCATAAGTGGACAAGCTCAAAATATTTCTGACCCCATTTATACCTATACTTTGCGTTCTAAACTAGACAAAATACACTTATCAAGTGTAAAAGGGCCTTAGAAGACATGAAAACCAGACAAAGACAAATATGAGACCATTCTAGTATTTTAAAGAATAAACCTACTATAAAAGTGCACATCTGAGATTTAATTTTCAGAACGCCAGCAAAATCTGAAGTGGAATTGAGAAACTAACGAGAAATGATTAGTCTTTCCTATAGGTCTACCCCAGCTAATCATGAACATTTTTGAAGCCGTAATGTCTGAATTTATGCCAATCATCGGAATGCCACAAAAATAATGTATTCTAATCAAATACAATGACCTGATTGCTGCATACATAATTGGTTAATCATGCTAATATTAATCTCGCTTTAGCTTATTAATTAGTGGAAATGAAGTGTACTCGTGTATGCATGTAATTAATAAAACTGTTTAACGAATCGAGAACAGCGCTCAGTTTTTTTTAAAACAGCAATTCAAGACAAGAACGACATCCAAGGGATGCATGCCAAACTGTAAAAAAATATATAACAAAAAAAAACATTGTTTTTCCTCTATTTGACAAACACACTGCACATAATTGTTTCTACCGGGATCAGATGGATGCTCGGCATGAATGTGAAGATGGGTTGGAAGGGTGGGGGAGATTAAATTTTTATGTTTACCTTGGAAATTCTCCTAGTCAGCACTGCCAGCTCTACTGACATATGCATGCTGCGAAATTAATGTTTATGGGAGGAAAACAACTCAGCAGCACTGGTATTAGCATGAGGATAGGTCGCCTAATTTGCCATTTTGCAGCGTAAAATTGTAGCATTTTAAGAGTTGATTGTTGTTTACAAATGTCTGTAAACAGAACCATGTTTAACTCTGTACTGTTTGCTGTTGGAATTGAAAGATTTTAAAGAGGACTTACCACAAAAATATGAGTTTTTTCTGTTTAAGGATTATAATCGAGTCCCTGGTGCAGCTATCAAACCGAAAGGGATTCTTATTGCACATTAACACCCCTTAATTTGCATGTTTCCACCAACGGCTGACTGTTTCATGTACAAAGGTTACTCTTTCTGAAGGATGAGTCAATACCAGCATTTTGTGCTATAACTTCATATCCAGAACAGGTATATTTCATATTTTGAGAATGTTACAACGGTTGTATTCACAGAGATAGAGAAGATAAGAGAATTGTACTAATAGTGTAATGTTTATTTGCCAGCACATCTGAACAGATCAGTAACAGTGCTAGTCAATGAATTAACTCAATTTTACTCCACAACAACTACATTAATCTTTCAGAAATAACTCGGCTCAGTCTAGAAGTTGTAACCTCTTCAGTCTCGCCATCAATACCCAGTGTTTCTTGTTATTTAATGTTATTTTCCAGCACCAGATCACAACAGAAGTTATTTAAGGTTCCTATAGGACAGTTCTATACTTTGTTATTTTATTAAACAAACAAAATAGCCTCATGGTATTTATGTTATTTACATGACGTCATGCCATTTCTGCCTCTACATTTCGCATTTACATTTCTCCGCTCTCTGTATATCACACAGAGTGGAATTCCGCTCAGTTGCGTTCACCAGTGGAGAGGCAGCGCACGTCTAAAAATATGGTGCATCAATTAGATGGAAATCAGAAAAAAAATCTGTGGAGCCTGGCAAAAAAATAAACCCTGCTTTTAGATGTGGTGCTGCGCTTTTTAGTGTATCACCCCCATGATGTGACCTTATCACAATGTGCATTCAGCCAATCCAGCACAAAGTTTGAACTATGTTAGAAGTTTAGCAATTGATACAATGCACAGATGCATATATATGATCAGATTTCTTGTTACTTTTGGCTACTTGATACATTAAACTACTTGGCCCATCTGATTCATAGGGAGAATACATAACATAAAGCAGCTCAGACTTACTTGTATAGAGATTTGGTGAATGAATGCAAAGCAATTACTACAGTTTCCATAACAGTGTATAAAAGTACAGACTAGAATGCAAATAAATATTATTTATCGCTGTAAATTTCCTAATAATCTGTCTTTAGACATATGCCATTAAAATAGTTTACAATTTAATGCAATATTTATGAAGTGCAATTATGTAGGCCTTAAAAGTTAATTTGAACAAATACATTTTTGTAATATAACAAACATTTGATAAACATTTAGCAAAGTTGTGTTTATTTTGATCTACAGTCTTTAATATAAAGGGGACATATCACGCACCTTTTTACAATATCTAAAATAAGTCACTGACATCCCTAGAATGTGTATGTGATGTTTCAGCTCATTGTACCTCACAAATAATTTCTTATAACTTTCAGAAACTCCCTCTTTTAGGCTTTGATCCATATTGTGCCATGTTGGTCACTGTCACTTTAAATTCAAATGAGATTGTGTTCCCAGCCCTCTTTTTTAAAAGAAGGCAGAACTACAAAACATCTATGCATCAGTATAGTGGCTGCTAGGGCTATCTATGCTAATGAGGGAGAGACCGTCACTAATAAGCAGGGCTTTCCCCCTCTGATGACACGTACAAAGGGAGAATGTCAATCAAAGTGTTTTTGCAGACTGTTTTAATGAAGTGTGATTATAAAAAAAATAATAATAATATTTTTTTTTCAATTATAGGCTGGTTATATTCACACACTGTTGCCACAGAACTGTCTTTAAACCCCTTCTAAAAGTAATTTTTGCATAATAGGTCCCCTTTAAAGGTTATGGTGTGAAATGCAAGTCTCTCTCTTAGATTCTCTCAAGTTTCCTTTATATAAATTACAGAGATCAATGTTTTTGAGGTCAACAATGTAATGAAGAATTAAGATATGTAAATCTATGTATATTTTCACTCCAAAACAACACAAGAAATGGCACAAATACTACTAAGAAATTTTGAGAAAAGACAATAGTATAAAATCCGCAATACCAGTAATTTTGTAATCTGAACCAGGTTTAAGAAATTACACATTCAGCATTGAAATAAATAAATCACGAGAAGCTGCATGGAATCCCTTAGTTTTGTTGTTTCTGTCAGAAAAACACGTAAAAGGCTCCGCCCCCGTCTCAAGTAGAAGCTCATTTGCATTTAAAGCGACAAGCACTAGATGTAGTGTTTGGCTAATATACTTTTAAAAAATGCAGGATTCCACTAAATTAGTTCATGATGGCCCAACACAAATCGATCATGTTAACTTAATA
>CAIGQW010031024.1:1457822-1472438 GCA_903798125.1 Danio choprae
TAGTAGTAGTAGTAGTAGTAGTAGTAGTAGTAGTAGTAGTAGTAGTAAATAAATAAATTAAATTAATAATAAAAAAATAATATCCTAAAGCATGAATACAACTTTAGAATGATCCTATAATTCATGTTATGAGCAACAAACACGTAATATTGTTAGTTTTATATGTTTTGGGATAAAAATAGATTGTTCTTTTGTCAATATTGCATTAAAAAAAAGTTATTAAAAATTCTAAAAAAAAGGAAGATGCAAATGTGACGCCGACATACTTACCTTCTTTTCTGTAATACAAAAAATAATCTTGATTGTATAGTTTTGTACTAAATCATATTAAAATGTGTCGGAATGGGCCACTTGGGATAAGAAAAATAAACATTTTGAATGAATAATGCAAGTATTTTACTTGGGGGGGAAAAAAGGGGTTAGGCTGGATATTATTGCATGAAGAGCAAACAGATCAACGTAGCCAAGCTAAAACCAGTATGATTGTGACTAAAACACATTTAATTCTTTGCCAATAAAATGATTTTAACTGGTTGCCTTCAATTTACTCCAGGATAATAGTAATTAAAAACAACAAGACCCCATCTGTAGTACATTCTAGGGCTGTAATCTTTACTGCACCCTTAGTTTTAGTTGTTGAGCTTAATTGTTTGGAGAACTAGCCCCAGAAGGCCTTAAACGTCCAAGTAAAGGTGGAGACATCTAAATCAACCTCCTTCACAACATACACTGCCAATTCCTTTGACGCTGTTATCGATGTGAGGACTGAAAAGCAAAAAAAAAAAAGACAAAACTTATTCAAGTATTTGGAAGCTTCTACGTATATATACTGTAAACCTTCACCACTCTCACCTGATAGCTTTATAGAGCTGAATTTATGTCATGTAATGTCCAGGACCAGCGCTGCCCTCACAATTCGATTAAAGTTTTACATACCGAGACGCTGAACATCAATTTCAGATGTGCAATAAACCAGCACACCTTGGCAGCTATTTTCAAACCTTCCAATCAGATGTAGTATGCCATGTTTGAGTGGTTTTACTTCATCCAAAACCTCCAGTGCATGTAGTTGCTTCACCATTAACCAAACAGTCCAAAAATCGACAAGGAGCTAATTTAGTCTGATTTAGACTCAACAAGCTTATGGATTGCATATGCCACTAATTTGTTCAAAATATACGCAAACAGAAATTAAACATTTTTGAGAGCATTAAGATATTTTTGGAGTGTGACACTTCCAGGAAAATCAAGCACAATATCTAATTTGCATTTTCTTTTCTTTTTTATTAAAAATTGTGTGATATTACACGCCATTCCTTTTGTTTTTATGAAGAGATTCCTGTGCTTTTATGTGAATGGATCATGCATACAGAGCCATTAGTTTTGATTTATTAATCAGAAATGTGTGAAATTGTGTGATATGCTCTACAGCCAATTATGTTTTTGTGTGGCTAAATTTCCAGTTAGCATTTCTGTGTGGAGTTTGCATGTTCTCCCCCTGTTGGAGTGGGTTTCCTCCGGGTGTTCCGGTTTCCCCCACAGTCCAAGACATGCGCTATAGGTGAATTAGATTAACTTAATTTGCTGTCGTGTATGAGTGTGTGTGTGAGTGCGAATGTGTGTATGGGTGTTTCCCAGTACTGGGTTGCAGCTGGAAGGGCATCCGCTGCGTTAAACATATGCTGGAATAGTTGTCTGTCCATTCTGCTGTGGTGACCTCTTATAAACCAAAGACTAAGCTGAAGGAAAATGAATGAATGAATGAGGTACAATAAATGAAATAAACAGTTGCTAATTAGCAACAAAGAAGTCACACACACAAGCAAAATAGAATTATCAAGGTCTTGAAAGAACCACCACTGGCATAGCAGTATTTCTAACATCTTATTATTGCTCTCTACCTTTTTATCTTCCATTTAAGACAAGCTTTTGAGGTCAGTAAAAATATGTGCTCGTTGTAAATGCTTTTTAGACACCCTTCATTCTAAACATCACCAAACATCACTCCTATCCTTTCTTTATCAGCGCGTCAAGCTCGCGAGAGATCTATACACGTTTGCTGTGACATTTGATTGGTTGAAGCTCTAGAGCAATTCGCCACTGCTGACAGAATTAATGGAGGGAGAGTGGCAGAGAAATTATGTTAAATGAAAGACACATTTACTTTTAAGTAGGCACGGAGACTTTGACAGCGGCGGTGTCGGCCCATCAGCTCACACAGCTCTCAGCGTCAAAGCACCAGAATAAAACACATCCAGCCTGTAAAGACTATCGAACCAGGTCATGTTTATTTGCATGCAGGAGGCAGAAAGTATGTCAGGAAGTTAGCAAAATGCATGTGAAGTTGGGAAAAACTAACTGCGCACAATCCCGACAGCTGATTAGCGTGAATGGTTATGTAATCGTGAGATTGGCTAGCAAACTTTTTCGACTGTTTTCATTGTACTTTCACCTGCTCATTTAACAAAGACCCTAAAATCACATATACTGCACAAGCGCCGCTGATATTTCTGTTAAAACATTTAATAGAATCCTCCCACATAATTTGCAGCTACACCAGTGATTGACAAATTTGGTGGGAACAACTATAAAACTAATATAAAAAGCTGCTGGATCTCTGTCTAAATCATGTCTGGGCCATATTTCAGAAGAAAAAAAAAGTTGAATTGTAAAATAAATGACAATAAACACAACATTGCAGTGCAATCCATCAAATATCGGGGCATAAATAAGACGTTATTTTCAAATGTGGAAAAAAAAAACTACTAACAGATGTTCCAAATGTTGCGGTTGCAGAGGCAACACTGAAGCAGATCAGATGTGTCCTGGTTATATTAGGGTCTCTTTTTTTTCTCAAAAGCCACAGCAAACAAGTACAGTCTATTTAGAGTCGAATTGACGGATAAGCTGGAGATAAATACACATTATAAAACCTTTGTCCTGACCTAAATGGCACCCTCAGCCCTTTAGGTCATCCTTAGAGTTTGCATTCTGCAAAAATACTAATGCAACAATGTAGACATTTATCAATTCCTCACTAGACATCAAAAACATTACACGTTTGGTGTAGATCAAGGTATCAATGTATAGGATTAAAACAAAACATATATCTGAAAAAATTGGGATCCACTGATATGGAATTGTTGACTGATAACCAATAACTCTTTAGATTTGGAAAATGACAGCCGATATATTAGCTGATCAATATGAGTATTATTTATTACATTTTTTTTCCTGCATGATTGAAAAAAACAAAGGTTTAACACATACAGCAAACAACTGATTTTATTTTAAAACCTTAACTTCAGAAATGTTGGAACTGATCTCTAAACTGTATTAATCATCTAGTATATTGGCTATCGTCCTCCAAATCTAAAGAGTTATAGGTATCTGCATGATGAAAATGCTTAAAGCAACCAAATCACTGAACATTAAACAAAATCAAAACCATTCATTTATTCATTTTCCTTCAGCTTAGTCCCTTATTTAATCACCACATAAGCTCACCACAGCGGAATGAACCACCAACTATTCCAGCATATGTTTTACACAGCGAATGCCCTTTCAGCTGCAACCCAGTACCACATTCACCTATACCGCATGTCTTTGGATTGTGGGAGAAACCGGAGCACCCGGAGGAAACCCACGCAAACACAGGAAGAGCATGCAAACTCTGCACAGAAATGCCAACTGGTCCAGCCGGGACTCAAACCAGCAACCTTCTTGCTGTGAGTGCTAACCACTGAGCCACCCTAATCAAAATACTAGTAAGAAAATAAAATGGCAAATAAGAAAATAAATTGGCTGGAAGCAAGCACATGAAATTTTTTAGTAAGTGAAAATAATAGATATTTGAAACAATCAATCAACTAATAACGATAACATTAAAAATAGCATTTATCAGTTAATATTGCTATGGCTGCCAATATATTGTTCATCCCTAGCAGAAAGCTCAAAAACTTGGTGGTGTATTGTAAAAGAACAACAACTTTGCTAACACAGAGGTACAAAATGACAAAAAATGTTATATACTTGCACATACAGTCATGTTGTCTGACTGCTGTCAAAGTTGATTTGGTCATTAAGCCATTTAAAAAGCCTAAACATACAGTGTTGTAATGTACAGTACAACCAAAACTCATAAGGTTTTCCATAGCAGGTTGAAAATTTGTTGTTGTCCAAAGGTTTTTTGTTAGAACAGCAAAAATGTGGCAGAATACAGCTTCGATACAAAAACTAACTAACACAAAAGATGCAAATGTTGTAATAGTGCCACAATTGTAGTGGTGACACAATAGAAAGTCCAGGTGTAGCCTCAAGACATCTATGTTTGTACCGTAGCTTCCACTCTTGTCAGTTTTTTTTTCCTGTAACTACAGGCCTGTGCACAAGTCCCTTCACATTTCTGTTGCATCCAACTAGCAACCCGGTTTTTGGAGCGAAAAGTCAAACGAAAATCCTGAGCTCATTGGAGAGATGGAGAGAATAAGGAACACTGAACAGGGAGGCTGTTTCAATTTCATTTATCAGACATCATTTCTCTGCTCCACTGACTCAACAAATTCAGTCTGTTGGCTCAGTGTCACCCCTCCGGGTCCCTACGCCCTCCATACACATATCCGGTGAGGCTACGTTGGCAAATGACTCTCTAATAAAGATCCAAACCCATTCCACCAATAGTGTACATCCGTTCCCATTCCACGTATTGATCAAAAACTCATTTCCGCATTTCCCAAATGAAAAGAACCAAAGGTGAAATGGCTCCTTAGAGGTTGGGGAGGGTTTGTGTAAGTTATGATTTGGGAATAAGGTTTGACGGGGTGAGTTAAGACCAAGGAGGTCTATAATACCTCGAGTTATCTGTTAGTATTCCCATTCATCTCAATGGCAGTTGCTTGGCTCAGCATTTATTCCCCTGGCAATTAAGATTTGTTTCTGTTTCAACAGACTCCAGCCCTTCCAGACTGGAAGAACCTTGTCCCTAAATGATGAAGTAAACGGGAATGTGAAAAAAAACAAACTCAAATGGGGTTTGAAACAAGCATAATACTAGAAGAAAGTGGGTTAGACAAACAGGGATGTTTTGAAAGTGTGCTACTCTCTAACTATCTCTTGGTCTTGTACTGTAGCTTGAGGTTTATGGATTGTACCACCCCTTTAGCTCTCTCTCTCTCTCTTGGTTTTTTCACTGGTATAAATGGAGAGAAAAAACGTATGTTACTGCAGTCACTTGACCTTTGCACTTGACCTCAACAAACAGTGACCAATCGCCTTTTTTCTTACCACCGAAAATGGCCAAATTGCCAAAATCTGTGCAGTGCACTGTCAGAGATTTAGAGCAATCATTCCAATTCTTTGCAACAACCACCCACCTGTGGATTCATAAAGAATACATGGTTTCTAAAAGAAAAACTCTGAAGTGGAGCAGATATTTTTGTTTGTCCAGGTGCCTTTATTCCTTGAATCACAGCTTCCCAAGCTTTTAGCCAAGCATAATTGCCTCTACACACATGTGAATAAAATCCACTTTTTAAATATACAAGCTATATTGTTCTGTTTTAAAAAAGCAAGTCAAGTAACATCCTCGGCATTACCACAAGTTAATACTATAAAGTTATATACCACATTACCACATTTCTCTTTCAAATCAACTAATGTCAATGTGAAACAACAGTTTTAATCATAGACTGTGCAAAAGTTGATTGAAGTATATCCACATCTTTATTCTGTAGAAAAGTTTAACAAAAAAGTTTTTTTTTGTTTTTTTTTGGCTCACATCCAAAGAGAGTGGGGTTTGTGGCCTGTACTGTATTCAGCAACCAGGACATGTGAGGAACATTTAATTTATACACAATTTGGTTAAGACCCAATATCAATAACCCAATTCCCAAATTTTGTAAATTCAACAAATTTGCATGGCCCACCGGACCATATGCAAAAGTCCTGGAATTTCCTTCCAAAAAAACTATAAATGTCAAGTAGAACCAGAGGAGTTATATTGGTGCCGTGACCTGGATGGGAGTAAGTTTTAGGGAGGACATTGTAACAGAGACCAGATACTGGGAGGTGTGTTAGTAAACCTTACTTGTCTATCCTTGAGCCACACTAACAAAGATGATATAGGCTGTGGTCTTTAGCCTCCTTTTTAATGCACCCCTATCCCATGCAAGAAAATACATCTTGTATTCTGCCCAGAGCAAGTCAATAAGTTTAATAATCACCTTAGGCCAGGGGTGTCCAATCTTGTTAGTGGAAGGCCACTACACAGAAGGTTTTAGCTCAAACCAACTCCAAACAAATTTTCCTATATATTTTCTTTGTGAATGTGAATCTCTTTAGTAGCTGGTTCAGTTGTGTTCAATCCAGGTAGGAGTGAACTTTGAAGGTGGCCCTCCAGAAACACTTTTGAACACCCCTGGAATTTTTAATACTTTAGGCAATAAGCATTTTTTTTATTCACACACAAACTCCTTTATTTCCAATTTTTATTTGGAAATATGAGTGAAAATGTTTGTGCTGTCAAGCCCTTGACTTGTTCAACCACAACACTCTTGAACTGTGGCTGTGAGTTTTAAAAGGGAAGCACCACTCGAGTTTTCTTTAGAAAATGTTGAAGTCTAGTATTTAATAACTGTTCTGCTTGATTTACTGTAAGCATGCATGTCTGCGAAATGTGTGTACATATAGACCTGTAAGCGAGCGCAGTGAGGTCTCAAATGTCAGAGAGAGGTTTGGCGACACTGTGGCTGCGACATGGGGCACTATGGCCTTCTGGGAATAAGCCTCCTGTCTCAAACTTCATCTCTTCATTTCTGTCTCTGCACAAAGATTTAGTTACTACAAGAGCCAGGGCCAATGCAAACCTTTAAACATACAGAAACAAACACGGTGGCATGATACTAAAGAACGAGAGACAGTCTCTCAGTGTGAATTTCTGATGATCAGGCCTCCAGCTGAGATGAAAGTCAGACTCTCAAAGACTTGTAATCTGTTTGATCAAGCGCTACATAAAAATACATATCGCAGTCTCATGGGAACGAAGGACATCTCTACATAAACCAGAATATTTGGTGTAAAGTCTCAAGTGGAAGATCATTTATCCCATCACACATGTTGTTGACACACTTATGCCATGTATTATTTTATGCTTCCTTTTGTGACAACATAACTGAAACTGGCTAAATGCTAAATGTTTTCAATTTTGAACCTAGGCTTCACTCTTAAAAATAAAGTCCCATTTAGAAATCTTAAATATTTAAGAGTTTTATGGCCTAATTCCCACAAGGCAGTGTTTGTTAATTAGTTCTGTTAATACTGAAATTAATAACATCACCAAATTCCAGCAAACTAGCAAAATTAGGACCAAATGAAATGAAATTATCAGAATATTCTGATCAAATTTAATTAAATATGTAGTCCTATAAATTCCAACTTAAAGTTAGAAAAGCCAATTTGAATATCTGACATAGAAGTCCACATGAAATAAAAAATGCAAATGTTTATTTTGTTGGCGCATTTTGTTGGTCAACTTAAGGTGAACAATTATTACTTCTCTGATGATGTCAGTTGACAGCTTAGGTGAAATATGATTAACCACGCTCACACTATAAGCATACCACACCAATGCCCAACCGGACCCCTGCCAACCGGGCCAGGGTCGGCCGACTGAACCGTGCCTGGGCCTGAATTGAAGCACTCACACTTGTCAAGTGAGCCAGCAAACGCGCCTAAGCATGGTCCAGATAGCCTAGTGTGAGTGCACCCTAAGTTTGCCATGAGCGAAATATGAGCAGCGTAAAAAAAAAAAACTTAGTTGGAAATACATCATCATATGAAAAAGGTCAGGAATTCCAGTTCAGATGGAAAAAAACACTTGTTAACCCCCCCTCAAAAGAAACCTTTCAAACCTTTAATTCAATTCATCCTTATTTCTATAGCGCTTTTACAATGTAGATTGTAAGCGTGTTATTTGGTCATGTTGAATAAAGGTTTTTTACAGTTAAAAAAAGTAGTTGTTGAAAATCTGTATTTAAAAAAATGGTTGCCAAGGTAACAATTGTCTGGTTAATTGTATTACATGATTTTTCACTTTGCAAATAGCTGTAATTTTAGCCAGGCAAGGCAAGAGGTTCAGACTTAGTTACCGTTTTCATTGCTCCAAAGTGCAGATCTGTGAAATTACTCTTATAAATGCTATATTGTTGGCGGTTAACAGACTGTGGCGCTCACTGGGGCGAAACCCTCCTGCCTCGAAGAAACCACAGCTCTAATTCCTTAATCAGCCGAGCCAAATGAATTTTGAAAAATGCGCTATTCTTCAAAAGACCAACTTTGACAATTTGCATAATAGGTTTGGCATTATCAGTATGGTGAGCTCAGAGTGAAAAAAACAAAATAGTCTTGTCTTTAGATTAAAACAGGTTCAATGAAGTATGTCCCAGTTAACACCAAACAATTAATTTTGTGAAAGAACATTTGGTTGTAGATATTGTGTAGCAAGCGTGATGGGAATTGTCTGGTGAATGTTTTAAGAAATATTATCATTTTTCCTACTAAATGTTGAAATTAACAAAGATTAATATATGCTTGTTTTTTTATGTAGTTATCTAAAGTAAAAAACTTTTGGGGGCTTTTTTCAGTTATTCATGACAATTTGCATTTGTATAATGTTATTATTATTAGCACTATTATTTACTATATGCATATTTTTATTTGTTTTAATAAAAACAAGTTTAGATTTCTCCACCTGTCGGGTTTTGGAGACGTATGCATCAACATGGGGCATTAGAACAGGACGTGTGTTTGGATATAACGTTTTTTGACCACACTACGTTGTTCACACAGGAAGTAAATGAGGCCTTCTGGAAGCTGCAAGCCATTGATTATTGCAGACAGTGAAACTACCAACCGCTTTGCACGAGGCAAAACTGTTATCATTGTTCATTTATTCGTTTGCTGGAAATTAGAATTGAATTGAGAAATATTTTTCCGTCCTTAAAATAGCAAAGTGGATTCGGACACTCCTCTAATTGCGCTTTAGACTTTGCGCCTAGATCGTTAAAATAGCATTATGGAGATGACTGGGTTTTAAAAGCTTCATCTAAATGTATAAAGGTAAATGTGATCATTAAAATATTCAAAACACAGAGATATTGTAACCAAAATATTATTCTATTATAATGATTGTAAATAATCTCAAAAGTAACATCACTGGAAAAAAAACTATACAGACATGGTTGAACAAAAAACGAAAAAAGTAAATAGTTAAAATACAAATATTGCAGAAGCATAAGAAAGTTAATCATTAATACTGTTGATTTGGCTTAACAAACTTGACTATTTATTATTCAGATCAAAACTGCAGGAGATTTTCCTTTACGCACTAAAAGCACCATACATTGGAAAAATTCAACCACAAACGTTTTAATTTCTAGTGTTGAGTGAGGCCAACTATACATCACAGCCAACATTCAAGTGTATGAATCAAAGTATGAATCATAGATGACTCTTATACATTGAAGCAAGAAAAACATCTTAAATTAATGACAACAGTCACATATGGGAGGAAAAAAAGTCGCATATTGAAAGCAAAACATTCACTTGCCTACACGATATAAGGGGCTGGCTTTATAAGAAAAGCACTTGCCTTCTGCTTGATGTGTTTTTATCATGCGAGATGTATTATGAATGCGGAGAACAGTGTTTTGCTACAAAGATAAAATAATAAGAACATGAATGCTCCTTAATGTAGGTCATCTCTTGAAAAATAAAAACGGAAAAAAGAAAAGAAAAGAAAATGGTGTACAGGCTCAGCTTCTGTTTTCAGAGTATAATTGAGTCTCCTTATGAATAGATTAATAATTTAAAGCAGGCGAATGAATAATTGATGCTGTTAAAATGCCGCTACTTTAAGAAATGCGTTTGACTTTTAACACATCTCTTTATAAATGACGAGGGCAGTCGCACCTCTAAATTGGGAATGAGTTTAACGGGGTGCTTTTTTTTGGCCGACAGATTAACACGTCCTTGTGTGTCAAAGGAAAGTGGATGTCATTTTCACAGTTTTGCCACCAAGGTGCTATAGATCAATATGCAAATCAGGCATTTGAATGCAGCTATTGATATTTAGCCTTTCAAAAGAGAAGTGTCCGTCAAGACTAAAGCAATGCTGGGATTTGAAACGGTAACCTTGAGATGAAGTTTCGTGCTTAAGTTTAGCATATGCTGCTGCGGTTTACATATAATCAAAAGTAAGAAGCCAGAAAACTGTTTGAAGCTTATCATTTAGTATATACAAAATATCAGGCGATTTCAAATGGTGACTTGACTAGGATTTGAAAACAATATAAAATTCAGGCATTTACTTAGTGCATATTTCTGAACTTATTCTGAGCAATGTATATGTACATGTATATGCACAATTTTAAATAACATGGTGCTTTACTCTTTATTCTTCTAACTGCACATGATAAGATTCCTTCTACAAGCAATTTGGTTGTCTGCTGCACCAAACAGAGGTGACACAACAGAAACAAATACTATACTATACTAAATACTATACTAAACTGCACTCCAAATGAAACCAATTTAACATAAATTTTCATTTGCAAACCGTTTGCTATATATAAAAACATTTTTTTTCAAGATCTGAGGTAAACGATCTGCTGCTTTCAATACTATGGCAATAAAAGTCAAACAAAATAGTATAATTCACATTGGTAGCATTTAACACTGAATAAAGCTCATAATCTGTACCTGAGGCGATTATGGTCTTTGTAGTTTATGCTGTTGTTTTGCTGCAATGTTGCAGGAATAAAAATTGCTTCTAAAACACAAATTTTGTAGGTCGCCGTCGCAGTGTTAGGAAAAAACTTGTTTAAACATAAAAAAAAGCTTTTATCGCATAGTGCGGAGCCATGTCATGTGTAGTTAGGACACAGTGGCTTTTTCTCAATTCCAAGAACGCAGAGAACGACTGGTCTTGCCAAGTTACCTTGGATGACTGAACCCAGGAGACAGCTAGAACAGAGAAAGCGTCATGTGAGAAATGAGATGTTACGTTTTTCCTGATGGCCAAATGACCAGTGTTGGGTAAGTTACTTTTAAAAAGTAATCGATTACTGATTACTACTCGAAAATTGTAATCTAATTACATTACTAATTACTTCATGTAAAAAGTAATAAGATTACTAATTACTTTACTCTGAAGTTACTTTTAAAACATATAAAATATACCTATAAAAATACAAAATATACTGCAGCTCTTTCGGTAATTTGATACTCGCTGAAAAACATTACAATAGGTTGATCACAGCAGCTTGACATATTCAAAAGAGCTAAAGAGATTCGCTTAAACTTAAAATTCTCTCATCATTCATTTGTTCCAAACCAGTTTGTCTTTTTTTTCTTTTCTTTTTTTTACACAAAAGAAGGACATGAAGAAAATTGGGTACCTGTAACCACTGACATCCATAGTATAAAAAAGCACAGCAGTGTTCTGTGTTTGTCTGAGGTAATTAGTCTACCGAATGTGTTTATTCCTTACAAAGTATAAAGCTGATCGGTCAGTTCGTGCACCTGGGAAATGCGAGTGCATTCTATGCGCTCCCAATATGCGCACGCAAAAGACGTGATATGTGAAGGGCCCCATAAGCAGCTACGCTTCTCTTCACATTCAGAAGATACCTTCACTCCTGATTCTGCACAAAAATCCAATTTAGCCTGTTTAGGCTGAGTTGGGCCGCTGTGTTTTTGAACGCTGGTGTCCTCCTTGGTGACGAGTATCGTCTTAGAATGCTTTCTGTTCAAATGCTTGAACAAGTTGCCAGTCGAGTTAAAAGTAGTCGAAAGTTCTTTAGAAACTGGACATAGACTGAATTTCACAACAATATTTTAGTTTTTACGCTCAATGAAATCAAAGTAATGTCTGTATTTCCACTTGAAGAAGCAATCGCTCTCGACAGCAGCTATTTCAGCTTGCGTTCTCCAGCAGTTTAAAAGCGCATGCTTATTAACTGACGCTGCAGCAGAAAACGTGATTTAAAGGAAGCATTTTTTTCTTCAAAATATTATATTTGTAATGTAAGTAATGCAATTACATTGACTTTAGTAACTGTAATCAAATTACTGCGTTCCTCAAAAATGTAATTTCATTACAGTAATGCGTTACTGTGGAACGCGTTACACCCAACTCTGCACATCCCCTTCACACATTTTTTACAGAAAATAATTTAAACATTACAGCCTTCATACAATGCTTTATTGTTTCTTTCTCCCCTTTTCAATACATGTATATGTTAATATACGTTCTTGGGGTCTTAAATTTTGGAACTGAACTTTGGCGGTTGGTGATGACATTACACGAGAACACAAGATCGCTTAAGAACGCATATTGAAAAACAGCCAGTGCTATGTTAAGCTGCTTTGACACAGTCTACATTATAAAAAGTGCTATAGAAATAAAGATCAATTGAATTGAATTGCAAGATGATGTGTTTTCAGGGCCAGAACAAGTTCAACTGCCGCTCTATGTGTAAGACTTATGCCGCCTCTACATCACACTCACGGTCAGTAAGATACATGCCAAAGATGTCAGTAAAACAGTCTTGTTTTTGCTTTGAAATAATATAATTTTGCTTGCTTTAAGGAAAGACTCACTTAATTTTCACATTATTTCTAAAAACAAGACAATATTTTTCACTTGTCTATAAAATGCTTCTTGCTTTAGGAATTTTTAGATATTTGGACTAGGAACAAACCAAAAGGAACAAAGCATGCAACCAATATGCTAAAGCTCCAATTGCAAATTCTGTATTATATAACCTTTGTGCAGGCCCAGAGTGTCTTTCGGAAAGTTAAAAAAAAATCCTGTTAGCCTGGTCATACCCATAATAGGACAAGATGCATTGAATTACATGTTATTAAAGCCCTGATCAAAGAAAACACATTTTTCAGGTTTGGAAATGCAGTCTTTTTTTATTATTATTAGTTAGAAAATTCCAGTGCACTGCAGTTTAAATAATTTATTATTTTTTATTTTAATAAAACAAAATATCTATTGTTTCTAGGCAACCACAAAATCAGCTGTCTGTCAGTCTAACATGAGTGCTCTTTAAAATTTGATTTGCTGCCTGCCTCTCCATTCATTCAATTGGACAAAAAAAACAGTAACATGACTTTTCAACTCAAGCTCAAAACACATACTCCCAATAGAAAACAAGTTTAAAAAAGGCACTCTGACTGGAAAAATGCTTGCTTCAGTTACTAACGATGACTTGTTGATGAATTGTCCACAGGGATATCCTGTAATAATTATAATATGAATAATTTATTAAATCTCTATCGTGCCACCCCGTCTTTGTTCTTGCGAATTTGCAAATGTGACATTCCAGTTTTGCGCATCAATATAATTCACATCTCTGGATGTAAACAGAGCTACTGGCAGCTTTCATCAATCAAAATATACCAAAAGTGAACACAACTTAAACCTTTTTCCAATACGTCACGTTTTTAATGACCATCAAAACAAAAATCTGATACACAAAACTGCCCTCAGCTGAAGAAACATCAATAAAGCTTGTTTGGTTTCTTCAGTCCATGTTGTTTGCTGCCTTTTTGGAGGTCTTAAAATTTCATGCTACTGATTGTCATTTTATTTACAATTCCCCACAGGATGTCAAATGTTCCTGGATTGTTGTCTTGCCAGTTCTGTCTGCCTATCTGTGTTACTGCTGCAACTTTCTGAAGTTTTAATGAAGGCCTGGTCAAGAGAGTCACAGGCTGTTGAAGTGACATTATTTCTAAGGTATTTTTTTCAATCTTTTTCTCTCCATTTGGAGCAGGTCGGTACATCCTGCTCTTATGCATTTGTGCTTTTAATGCTCTGTAGGGTGAAGGCAATAAGACATGTTTTCTGAACACGACTATAATACCGATGTACCGCACATGTTAAAAAGCCACTTTGTTTTCTTGTACTTTCCATGAATGCTTTCAGAGTCAAAATCTTGACGCTGAAGTGCAAATGAACGGCGGTGTCATGTCGTGCTATGTGAAAGACAGCTTTTCTTTTATTGCGTACAATGGGAGACACAGGTGAAGCCAGCAAACAGTCTGAGAACTTGTCCTTGAAAATGTATGCTCATGTCTAGCTGAGAGTACATTTGAAAAAAATAATAATTTATGCAACAAAGTAATGCAGTTTTACACAGGGACGTTAATGCAAGCAAATAATTGAAGAACAAATGGTTCAATAGGTTTTCTCAGAATAGATAAACAAAAAAACTACAAGTGATATGATTGATTTCAATTATTTTTATCAACATATTTCCTCAGTTATTCATTCATTCATTCATTTTCTTTTCGGCTTAGTCCCTTTATTAATCTGGGGTCCCCACAGCGGAATTGATCCAGCATATGTTTTACGCAGCGGATGCCCTTCCAGCTGCAACCCATCACTGGGAAACATCCATACACACTCATTCACACACATACACTACGGACAATTTAGCCTAACCAATTCACCTATATTGCATGTCTTTGGAATTGTGGGGGAAACCGGAGCACCCGGAGGAAACCCACGCCAACACAGGGAGAACATGCAAACTCCACACAGAAATG
>CAIGQW010031024.1:1487992-1526857 GCA_903798125.1 Danio choprae
TTTTTTTTTTTTTTTTTTTTTACAGTGCTGCAGCATTTGCTGATTGATGAGGGGGTGCAATTGGACTCATCCATCATGGCTTGGCCAGGTTAGGTATCTTTCTCTCACTCACCCCTTTTTTTTTTTCTTTCTCACCTGCTTACAGCCGAACGTCTTGATTGAACCTCGGAAGAAGCGGATGTCAAACTTTTCGCCTCTAGTCTGTTCGCCTGCTACATCTCGGCATCAAGACCTGCAGCTCAAAAAATGAAATCGGTGAACCTAGAGCAAGGCACCATCCTTGCTTTCATCATTTTTTCAATCTAGCACTGAGAATTAGTAATACGCCATGCTATCTTATTCTGTATGCTTATGGGAGTAATTCGGCGAGTCATTGGAGCTCATTAAGAAAACACAAGCAGAACAAATTTATCTATAAATCCTCTATAAAACTGTTCTCACATAAATCGTCGCATTACATAATAATTGTTTTTTAGGAATGATCCATGCAGAAATTTATTCCTCTCGTGTTTCTTCGATGAGGCCCAATGCGAGATATGAAGGTTGCTGCTATGCTCTGTTTTGATTTATTAATGCCACTGTTAATAATTCACATTATTCAGAGATACAGTAGATGTTTAGATGCACAAAGAGATAAAAATACAGGATAATGATTTACTATTTTTAAATCCTGTGCTGTACAGAGAGTTTTGACGCAGACACATTCACTCCTGCAGAGATGATACAATCTCTATTGTTCCCTGGCTTATCATTTATTACTGGTCTTATTGTGTAAGGTTCATCAATACATACTGTAAATATTCAACAACTCAACCAATGGATAGGACCAGACCTGGCCCTACATTGTTTCCCCCCAGACAATATGATTAACTTGGAGGTAAATCGGAATAACATTTTATTTCCATTAAATCTCATATTTAAATAGGTTATAGAATGAAAATCTGGATATACATATCATAGCTGAATAATATGAATTCAGTACATGGATTGCTTCCCCATTGCTTCCTTGTTCTAAGTGTAAACAAAATGTAAGTGTAAAATCCCAGTCAACAACAGGCCAATTGGAACAAAACACCAACTGTTAAGTTGTACATGGGATCATTAATGTATGCCCCAGGCTGCGTTTGATTGGCCGCAAGGTTTCCTAGTGAGATTACAACAATTAACATTTTATATTTTTAAGTTTATCTAAGCTTGTATTAAACATACTACTAAGAACTCTTATTTTAAAAACAAAAAATGCTGGAAGAGTAAACAAGCTTTCTGTGAACTGTAGTGAACTGTCTGTTTACAGCTCGTCAGAAAGCGAAATGCGAGATATAGGAAGCAAAGCACCCCAAAGAGCCAAATGTCTCTTGGGTTAGTTTAACGTGTATATTGTGGAATTTGCCGAGAATGATTTTAAGGAGGCAACAAACACATGAAGACTGCATGTGTAGACTGAATATAAGAATAAGTAAGAGCATTTGGAGCATTATTTCAGATCTCATTAATATTCACGACTATTGATTCATTCATTTTCCTTCAGCTTAGTCTCAGATTTTTCAGAAGTCGCCACAATGGAATGAACTGCCAACTATTCCAGCATATGTTTTACACAGCAAATGCCCTTCCAGTCACAATCCAATACTGAGAAACACCCATACACTCTTGCATTCACACACATACACTACGGCCAATTTAGTTAATCCAAATCACCTATAGCGCACGTCTTTAGACTGTGGGGGAACCGGAGGAAATACATAAACACAGGGAGAACATGCAAACTTCACACAGAAATGCCAACTGACCCAGCGGGGACTCGAACCAGCGACCTTCTTGCTGTGAGGTGACAATGCTAACCACTGAGCCACTGTGCTTTCTTCACCACTATTACAAATTTTAAAACACCTCTGGTTTTAAATGAGCACATAAAATCATTTTTGGATACCTACTATGTAGATATCAGAAATCAATTTAACATATTAAATCAATGCATTCAAGTCTATTGCAGCTTTATATTTTAGATTGTTCGTCAAAAAAAAGCTTAATTTGAGTATGGACTACTTTTGTGATACCTTTATGGTGTTTTTTGGTGCTTCACATATAAAGGTGAGTATTTTTTTTTTTTTTTATCGAACTATTCCCTTAATGTGAACAGGATTTATCTCCCGTCAGGCGGTAATGGAAGACTGGCAACAAAATTGGTGAAGACATGTCTATCCCAGTGTGCAGTACCTGTCAAATGTGTAAACATTATTTAAAAGCTTGGCAGTATGATACATCACTCTTTTCCTGCATTAAACAGATACTGTCCATCAAACCATGGTGCATGTGGTAACCACATGACCCTCTACATCAACCTAAAGCAGCAGGAAGACAAGGGCATGATATATATACACGAGAGGTCGGGATGGAGAACGCTGCCATAATAAAGATGCTTGAAAACTGGATACTGTAACGCTGGGAAATAGAGCCAGTTCTATACCTCAAGGGCTCAAAACAAAACTTTGTGAGAGGGCCCCTGTCACCTCAACCGCCAAAATCATTTTTTTAGAGCACTTTCACTGTCAACAATCAACAGCGAGTTGAAACATTCAGTAATACAATAATTTATGGTATGTTAAATCAGCCCAATCTCACAAGGAATCGTATATATACATGTCTGAAAATGACTAATTCATATTTTATTTGTGTGAAAACGTAAAATTTTTAAAAGAAGGCATGCCTGTAAACACCACCTCTAAACGCAACTATCATTAGGGATGAGCAAACAGTATTAAAATGCATGAATGAGATCATCAAATTCATATGAATTAGCCACTATAACTCAAAAAGTAACAAATTGCTGAGGTTGAGTTGGATAAATACAATAAAAAAAAGATAAATAAATAATGAAGCTTATTTAAATTGATATCCTAATATACATAAATGTAATCAAGTGATCAAATCTTGTTACACTTTTTCTTGTAACGAGGTGTAACAGGCGTTTTTTTTCCTCATTTTTTTTTTTCCTTCACTTTCCTCAGTTGGTAAAGTTTGTTCATTGCCACTGTCGCCACTGGCTTGCTTGGTTTGGGACTTGAGGAGCTGTGCATCGTTGTATTTGCTCTTCAGTGTTTGGGCTTTTAGCAGTGACATTTACATTACAATAAACTAAATTAAACTGAACTTCAACTCTGAAAACTGGATGAAGCAGTTTCAATTTACTAGAATTTCTTCTATGTTAAGCTGCTTTGACACAATCTACATTGTAAAAGCACTATAGAAATAAAGATGAATTTAATTGAAATGAACAATATGAAATCATTCTTTATTAAAGCTACCATAGTTGTTTAGGAAAGAAAAGTGAAAAATTTTCATGTTCTTGTTGTTCTCTCATATATTGGCAGTGTTAGTTCAAGACCAAATTTACTGATCTATAAGGATAAGCTTTCGATTCATTTCTTAACTATTTACAATCATTTCACGAGTTCACACTTACAGATATTTGACTGAATAAAGAATGCGTAGGTTATTTGGCATGCTGTCTGGGGAGATGGCACTGAGTTCATAATGACACCCTAACTCGTATTATTCCCCTTGTAGTGAGAAAGAGTGAGATAGGGCTCTGAGCACAATGTTTAGCCCGGCCTCAGAATGCTCCCGCCTGATTTTGTAGAAATCGGATCTAATGGCTTGTTTCCAGTAAGCAATATGGTTCAATAGAGTACAGTTCGGTATGCTTTTTTGTCCATTTCCACTATCAAAAGGTACCAAAAAGCAAACCATACCATACCACTTTTTGGGTACCCCTTCCAAAGGGTACCAGCACAACAGAATGCTACCAAAAGGATGGAGTTAGATGCACAGCTGAACACTATTGGTTTACAGAGAATTGTCACTAGTGCGTGCAACAAGCCAGGAGAATGAAAACAAAGAAAGCGCCATTTTTAAATACAAAACATGCAACCATTGACTTCCATAGTATTTGTTTTTATTACTATGAATAAATTGTATTACTATGAATCCGTGTTTTCGCATTTCTTCTAAATATCTTATTTTGTGTTCATCAGAAGAAAGAAACTCTTAAAGATTTGAGTAAACAGTGAGTAAATGTTCATTTCTTTGGGTGAACATTGCCTTTAACAATTTACTTTAGTGTATCTAAAACTATATCGACATAATTTATTACAGAAAACCTTACCTTTGTCAGTGTAGGAAGGATCTACTCTGCTCTGCTCTGAAATAAAGATGACCCAACTCCCCTCTGCATGCCTGACATTATCAAGCCAACGGAATTATGGGATATATGGGCCAGACAGCGTAAAAAAAACTCAGCCTGGTTTCCTCTTTTCCTATCACCTGCTGCTGTCTCAGGGGGAAAGAGGTGCTGGTTTTTACCCCCGCGTGATGAATGACCATCGCTCTCAATTTCTGCCCGCGCATCACCTCTCAGTCACTTGGCGTCAGACCATCACGCGGCAGGCAACGGCGACACCTGGGGCGGCGATAGACGGAGAGGTGTGAGCCGAGAGGAGGATACCTGGTCAATAAATTAATCTGTCACTTTATTCTCCTCATTTCTCTTTTCCAGTTTTACGCCTTTGGGGACGAGCCGGATGAATACATAACGGGCGAAAAAGGCCAGCGAGAGCAATCAGAGATTGACAGCATGGAGGAGACCAACGATACCCTAGAGATCCCCTAGGATGACATGTGTCCGTTTCAGGTTTCGAGGTCAAAAACAAAAGGGGACGCTGTAGATTTGCATATAATTCAAATGTCACCGTGCTAATCTGTGAGCTAGCTATAGCGAGGGTGTGCTTAATGTGATTTAGCCCACATCTTTGGTCCTGGAATAATGTGTGCTTGACTTTAGGGGCCTGAACTGATTCCATCAACCTGTTCGTGCTGATACAAGAAGTACTATCATGGTGTGAAGTCATGTGTTACTGTTCCTGTGTCACTCTATAGTAAACAAAAAAATGAAGTATTAGCAAAATAAAAATAAAAAAATAACCTTTATTGTCATTATGAAACCTCAGTTTACCAAACTAATTGTTAAAATATGTGTTAAAATGTTAATGTACAAGCTCGGAAACAACTGTTTAGATGACATTCTTAATTTAACACTTCAAAAAAATGCTTTTCGTTCTTAGACTTTTTGTCTTGTTTCTAGAATCAAGAGGCTTTTTTAGACAAATAAAAAATCTTGTATTGTTTTCAGAAATAATAAGTTAAAATTAAGTGAAATTTTAACCTATAAACAAGCTAAATAATTTGCCAATAGGGTAAGTAAAAAAAAAAGTTAACTTAACTTGCTGCAGAGCTTTTTGAGTTGACTCAACTTAAATCGAGTCAAGTACAGTCACCTCAAAAAAAAGGTGTGTAACAAGTTGGGCAAGACGTTTTTCACCTTAATTATATTGACTTTAGTCTTCAATGTGGAAGTGCGCTCGTTTTTGCGATTGTTTTAGAACTTCTGATTCAGTTGCCTTTGGGAGAAATGACTAGGAATAATAAATGGCAAAAAATGGTCAAATTACTTGCTCTACAAACAAGTGTAATCACGACTATACAGACAAAGCAGAATAATATAATATGAAAGTATTAGTTTGCAACATCAAGCAGCAGAATGAGCTGTTTTTGCTAAAAATGAGTGGAAGTGAATGACACCGGAAGTCTCGAGCCAAAAAGATTCAAATGGTTGTGCCCGCTCGTACGTGAAGAATAAGGTCAATAGGACAGTGAAGTTGAGACAGGAATACATGGGGAGCAGAGAGAAAGGGAAAGATTGGCAAAGGACCTTGAGCCAGAAATCGAACTCAGGTCACTGTGAGCACCTCTATATGTATATCAATGCTATATGTCGTAGCACTTACCACTAGGCTATTGGCGCCAACTTGCCTCACAATATTTTTTTTTACAATGCAGTGTTTCTACAGAATTATCTTTACTATATGACTGAACAAGCAGATTTCTATTTGTCACTTAAAATGTACATGTTTCTCAAAATTGCTATCCTTGAATATTAAAAAGTGGTGTGTGAGACTGAAACATACTTTATTCAAGTTTAAATTTCCAAATTATTGCATTCCGCAATAAATGTGACCAAGTGCTAATTTATTGGCCTTCCAAGTTGCTTCAAATGATACTTTAAAGGCACAGTATGTATTTTACGTCACTAGAGGTGAAATAAAGGTGTCACGACAAACAAATTTGTAGTCTGATAACGTGACTGAGTGTGGAATCATGGCGGTTGTGGTCTTCATTACATTCTATGGGACTCCTGCTGAAATTATGTTCAACACTTAAAAGTGAAACTATGATGAGAGACGAGTGAAATGTGGCACAAAAGCAGCAGAGATTTTATTATTACACAGTCGATTCCTTCTTGGTGGCAATCACGTGGAGAAGAAGCTATTTTATAGAGTTATTTTATCATACTAAGTACATTTTAAGCTTCTGTTATGATGCTGCTCTGTGCAGTCCAATTAAACAAAACAAATTAAACCTTTTTTTAATTGGGTGGTGCCCAACAGAGCCTGGTTTCTCTCAAGGTTTTTTTTTTCCCTTTACTTCGTTAATTGGTAAAGTTTTTTTTCCTCGCCACTGTTGCCACTGGCTTGCTCAGATCGGGACTTGTGGAGCTGTGCTTTGGTGGATTTGCTCTTTAGTGTTTGATCTTTCAGCAGTGAAATTTAAACCACACTGAACTCTACTGAACCGAACTTCAACTCTGAAATCTGGACTTTACTAGAACATGTTAAGCTGCTTTGACACAATCTACATTGTAAAAAGCGCTATATAAATAAACTTGAATTGAATTGAATATTGTGTTTCTATGTTTTCTATAAAAACAAACCAGAAATCAAGGGTGACAAAATTGGCGAGAGATTAAGGACTGTGTCACTAGTTAAATTGCTTATTTCTCTAGATTTGGCCATTCTTCGAAGCATTTCAAAATCAAAGTTCAAGCCAAATACTATGTAACACTGTTTTAGTAGATTTTGACTATTTTTAATGTCAAATTACAAACTTACATACTGTGCCTTTAATGGGATTAGCGCAACATGTTTTCTTCTACAGTCAGTTTGATTTCCATGTAAACTTCAGTTGGTGGACCAATAGTTTTGCTCAACTGATTATTTGTAAATATTTAGAGCTACTTGAACAGCAGTATCCAGTTTAATGCAATCAGTATTTGAAGATACAGTAGAACGTAGTATATTAACTAGTTTGGAAGATTTCAGTATATATATAGAGCATTTCTTGTCTATTTCATCCCACACCATGTTATCTCCAGGAATGAATGACAAATCATACCTTTACGTTTTAAAGTGACCCAGAAAGGCCAAAAAAAAAATTTTGAACGAGGGACTCGGCCCATATCTAGGGGCAAGAATATCATAGATTGAACCCATTGTGAGCTCTTTTGACTCAAGATAGCAAGTACTCACCCTAACACCACCAAAATGAACCTAGCAACTAAGTACATAAGCAAAACACCAGCAACCAACTACAATGTAAAACAAATCCACAAAATTCATTCATGTAGTCCCAACACAAATCGATTAAGTTAACTTAACATATTGAAGTGGATTGAACATAAAACGATTAAGCTGTCCCAAAAAAATCTCAAGAATTGTGTTTTGTTTCAGCTCATTGTAAATAAGTAGTTTGAACAAGCATCAAAAAAAATATTTTGTAGCATTTTGACGTTTTGCAGATGTTTATAACTTAAAAAATACCTTTATATTTTACTTTTTCATTCAGTATTTCTCTATACTCTGTAATTGTAACTATCACAGTGACATTTTTTAGGATCATGTCCTACTTGGGTAAATAAAGAAGAGATTCTGCGCAATTAGCCAAAAGATGATGAATTGAGCGGTTCCAGCATGGCGTCATTGCTGAAGAATCCTGGCTGACTGCGGGTCTGGACCGATGACCTCTTCAATTTTCCCTTGGTCTTTAGTATGATGGAGAGCAGCTTACGGTTTCACACAAACACTCACACACACTCATTTCGACATCTCACCCACTCTATCTCTCTTTCACACACTCTCTCTCCATGTCTCCCTAGAGTTTACTCTGTCCTTGCCTGGAGCTTTCTTGCGAGCATCTCACGCTGTAAGTGATGACCTGAGAAATTAATCCTGCCAGTGGCTCATAGACACCAGCTTTTTCCAGAGCCGCTGAAATCGTGACTGGGGCATCGTTAGATACGGATGTTTTAGACAGATGAAGATGAAGAAGGACGTTTTGAGTAAACATTCGGCACACAACTTTGCAGAACACAATGCGATAGTTTCAACTGTCAGTGCCAATACAGATAAATTGGTGGAAGTTTGAAAGAAATGTGAATCAATTTAAAGGCACAGTATGTAATTTTCACCACTAGAGGGTGCAAATTCACAACAAACAAAGGCGTAGGTTGATGACACATTGACTGGGTGTGGAATCATGGGAGTTGTCATCTTAAACTCCACTGTTCGCTTAAGATGTGATCTCAGTCGCACCCAATCATGCTATTGCAGCATGTATGAATGGATAAATCACGTAGCCTATGAATTGGTCAAGCACTGTATGGATGCATTTAATCCATACCTGTCAGCCCTCCCGTTTTTGTCAGGATTCTCACGTATTTTCATCCCATTTAATTATTTTTCCATATTTCTAATCGTTCTATGAAAAGTGAAAGTAGCATCAAAGAGCCGATTACAAATGTGATATGACTGCAATAATAGGTTGCATAGGAAGGGCGATGGTTGACGCATAGCTTTAATGGAAATTAAGTAAATGTGGTCATTTTAATATTAATTTCAACGTGCTTTAAAGCCAAAATAAGTTCTCTTAAAACAGCTCTTGCAATTATATCACATTTGTAAAACACGCATTATTTTACGAACACACATTTTAACACATTTGTAATAATTATTTTACCAACGATGCATCATGGGGAAAGTTTGCAGTAACTGAAATGCCAACACAACAGCACTGGTCTGCAAAAGCCACTCTGGTGCGTATCTGCTCCGCTAGCGCCGCGCACTTCTTCCTCTGGCTCTGCGCCAAGCGGTATTATTTTTTGCATCTGATGACATTCTAAGCACAGCGGTGTGTTCGTAGGCTCCAGGGAACAGCCGGTGCTTATCACATTGGTGTTATCGTATGCGTCGATTGTTAAAATTGTGTTCCTTTTTTTTTTTCTTTTATTATTCAGCGATTGCTCCACATACCACTAGACGGAAGCCCACGTACCACTAGTGGTACGCATACAACAGTTTGAAAACCACTGGCTTAGCCAATCGCATAGCGGCTTTTATTCTTCTTCCCTGCATGCTGCCATAGAGGCGGTGTTAGCATTAACTGTTACGCTTTTTAGGCTAATCATTTCAGGCTGTCCTAAGTGGACTTGAACTTTCAAGGATGTGGGGCTTATTCATCCTACTACATCATAGATAGAACTTTCTAGAATCAAATTTTCAATATAAGCTGATTTTAGAGGAACCACAAAGCATTGAGTTCTGAAACTTACAGAATGTTTTTATAGTGCCAAGAGCTCTCATATGTCAAAAAATCAAGGGAATTTGGGTTTCTCAGTTCATGAGCCCTTTAAATCCACATTTTCTACAAAGCCAATTCGTAAATCAAGGGCGTATGATGTCATTAGCATGGTGATACAATGACAGTCTGTTTCACTAGTTATAATTGCTTATTTCTCTGGATTTGAACATTCTTTGAAACATTTGAGATAACGTAAGTATATAAGTCAGCAAAATATATAACACTATTTGAATGTTTTTCAGATATTTTAATTAAAAAATCATATATATATATTGTGTCTTTGAGCACATTTTCCATGGTTTTAATCAATACCCGCTATAGTGAATCAGCTAACATCTGAGATACACGAAAAATGCTAACAAATGGCTTTTTCAAGGTAGTGGTTGAAAGATAGCTGAAAAGCAAGAGAAATGATAAAAATGCAATAAGGCATTTTGTTGAAAGATCGCAATTTTTTTTTTACTCCTGACTAATGTGCAAATTGTTCACGAAAGCACCAAAATCTGTATTATTAAGTAAACACATTCGATTTTGATTTCATGTTGACTTAAATGAGTAAGCTACAATTTATGATCACTTGCGAAACAGAAATTGCAAGGTAAACCTTATATAAAGTGCCACGGCTTTCAGATTTGCTACATTACGGCTGTCATATATTTAATGTTCCTTGCACTGATGAAATGAACCTTGTTTGGAAGCCATTACAGCACAGGGAACATCATCTCCCCGGGGCGCAGGCATCATGACAAAAAAAACGAAAAAAACAAGTGGAGGAGATTTAGTAGCGTTTCAATAACACAATATCAGTCTCACCATTTAAAACTAATCAGTTCTTCATCAACTCCCTCGTTTTACCATAACATCCCTATTGAACATGAGAATTTCTCACAAGTGCCTCGAATCAATGGCTAGTCACGTTGATTGTGTAATTCTGCGAAATGTAACCATGCGTTCGGCAGGTGGTAAAGAATCCAATGCGTAGGTAGGTGATCAATGATCATTTGCGGAACAAGGGCGCGCCCATACCCACAATGCATTGCTGTGAATACATAGCCTTGTTATGTTTGTCCTATTATGTTTGCATTATTTTTATGTTTCATAAACGTCTCCTTGGACAGGCTGCCATGGAGAACCACGCTGTTATTAATGTGTTGTCACGCATTTGGTGCATTTCCATTTGTTTTATCTTTATGTGGCAGTGAAGCAACCTTTCAGCGGTGGTCCTCATAATTAGTTATCTCCGGTGGAAAAAAAACAAGGCCTTAGTTTTCACAGACGCTGACATTGCTAGTGTGTACCGAAGGCTTAATGATGCTATAATGTGCATATGTGCCTCCACTGCGGCGGAGAGATCGTGAAAGGTTAATATTTGAGTGTCATAATTGAGCGTTAGTTGACGGTGTCGTTTTTTTTAAATGTGAAGCGGATGGTTCATAAACCTTGCAGGGGCCTTGTTATCACCTGAAACGAGGAACGCAAGTCTCATCCAAGTACTACAGAAATCTATATTTTGGGTCAATTTTCTGTGGGATGTTTGAACTGACAAATACATATAAATTAATAACCTAATAATTTTTACTTTAAACTAAAGAAAAACTCGCATTAATATAATCCACATTAAAAAAATATAGCAATTTATGGTAAATGTTATGTTTCTGAACTATACTATAGTAAAGTACTCAAATGATTCTGCTCTGGTGTAAGTATCATACAGTATCATATACTACAACACACCAGTGAAAACTAAAGTATACTACTACTATTACAGTCAGTAGTTTACTATTGTTAATAATAAATCGTGATTTTTTGGGGCCCAATTTGTGCTCTGCTTTTAACCCATCCAAGTGCGCACACAGAGCAGTGAACACACACACACACACCAGTAGCAGTGGACAGCCATTGCTGCAGTGCCCGGGGTGCAGTTGGTGATCGTTGCCTTGCTCAAGGGACTCACCTCAGCCGTGGTTATACACTTTTACCACCGACAAACCCTGCAACCTTCCAATTTCCTTAATATAAAGTATGCTATAGCATTCATTAACAATGCGTTGCAAATACTAATAGAGTAAATAAATAGATTATAATACACTTTACTATCATACGGTTAAAAATAACTGCAGTATTATGAATTACTATAGTATGTTTTTCATGCGTGTACATTTATTTGGAATTTCACCAAATGAGCCTTGTTTAAAAATCATATGCTATGCTGCTTCTCAAATGATCTTATTATGAGGATTTTTTATGTATTTTACTGAAGAATAGACAGTTGCAGTAATGAAATAAATACATAACTTATCATTGAAAAGTTCTCATCTTTACATGACAAAAAAAAACTTTATAAAGATAAATATATTTAAGCAAAATGAGTGAAACAAATTCTTTTCATTTAACTACTTACTTTTTTATGTTTAGCCCCCTTACAGTGAATGTTCTATGGAAAAGAGCAGCACGAACGTTTTATTAAACGTCTCCTTTTGCCCTCCACGGGACAACGTTTACAATCAAACATTTTCCTTCAACTCGTTTTCCCCTTGGATTTTTTAATGTAGTATTATATTGATTCCGAACCTGTAATTTTATCAGTTTAAAGGTAAACCCTCGGGCAGCTTTCTGACCTTCACCAAAAGGGTATTAAGAAGTTTTATCAAAGAATAATCTGGTATTGCCAGTGCAGGGCCACACTTTCATTAAAATCAATGGCTTTCATTCACTTAAGAGGTGTTACTTTGTCCCAGAGATATCCTGTAGATGAATTCAACTCTGGCTGTGTATTAAAAAAAAGGTGTGCCACAGTATGTCTGTATGTAGTATAGCCTATATACGTGTGTGGCTGCGGCAATTTTATATTGATGGGCCTCCCGGTCAAAGGACCCGGAATGACGTCCCCGGTTGTCCTTCCCACTTTCTCACAGCTACGAATCGCTTTAGTGCAAAAGCATTTATTTTTTTGTGTTCTCCGCTGACAAAAAAGCCAAACCCATCTTCACGCATCATTAAATTTCATTACCATTTTCGAATTGCCTCCCGTCTGCATGTTACCTCTGTCTCGCTTTAATCGCACAAACGCGCAATCAATCCCCGCTTGTCCTGCCGCGCCGACTGTTTATCTTGTCATTCAGCGGCCGTGATGGAGGAGGTTTCCCCCGGGGGCCGCTGAATAGCGCTGATAACACAAATGACCATATTTAGATGCCTTCCAACAGGTAGGGTTGAAGTGCGTTTGTACGTGTGCGGCTTCAAGCACTTTTTTCTATCACGTTTAAGAATGTGAAGGTTACCGAGTACCGAGGCCTGTAGTTGTTTCCGGAAGTTCGATGTCATAAATAACATGGAGACTGTGTGCCGGGAGTGTCATAAATGTTAATGTAATGTTCAGGGGAGAAAAGGATGATAAGAAGGTACAGGTCAAAGACACTCTGGGAAGTAATGGTTTTCTTGACCAAAAAAAAAGTGTGTGTGTGTGTGTGTGTGTGTGTGTGTGTGTGTGTGTGTGTGTGTTTACACAGCGGGCACTGAAATTGATTTGATGTCAAAACCTTGATGTCTATTTGACATCCACACATTGATGCCCTTTTGATCACCAAATAACGACACAAAAATATTATAATATAAGAATGTTTTATTAATCGGAAAGCTTCAGTTCCAAATTTGCTCTGCGTTTTGTATCTTTACAGTGCACGTAAACTAGCTTGATGTAAAAATGACATCAAATTGACATCTAATATTGGCGTCAAAAATGTTAGACGTCAATTTGATGTCATTTTTGACATCAGGGTAGTCAATTGACATCAAATTGATTTTTTTTTTACTTTTTAAATCTAAATTTGGGGAGCACATGTTTTAAAACTAATGTATAAGCAGTGGTGTCTCTTATGTTTTTGTTGTCTAATTTTGTTTTTGGAATTTTGACAAATTATACATATTCACTGAAGGTACATGAGCTAATAAAGCATTCATTTTGATTCCATTCCATTAATTACTTGTTAAAATGTTTACAAGGATTTAATGATGTTATTATGGCTTTTTATTCTCTTTTTTCATCTATGTTAAGCTACTTTGACATAATCTACATTGTAAAATCTACATCAAGATGAATGTTTTTAAAAATGAATTGAATATCTAATGTTATAATCATTTTATCATGATCAGTGTTGGGTATAACTAGTTACTGTAATTAATTTACTTTTCAAGTAAGTTTGAAAGGGATTACTTTTCTCTTTTTTTGGTACTTTAATTACAGTTACTTATAATGTACTTGGCTTGTACAAACATTTTGCAGTTCTGTATCAATCAATTCAGAGAAGCATTTTTTTTGTTGTTGTTATACAAATTCATTTTGCAGAATAATATTTTTTAATTAAAGAGGGTTACATTTATCAGGATGACTTAAAATGCTTAAGGAACAATACGTTGAGTCAGAAATTGATTTCAATATGTGATATTTATGAAGTATTGTGTCATTGCTTTGAAAATGTTTTGTTCTAATTTCCAATTTGACTAATTTCAATTTTCGTCCCGGTGCAACTTGATTGGCTCAGTACGTGCTGTTCCACAATGAATGATGGTGCTGTTACAGTGCAGATAATGATAGACCTTTCCTTGCTTCACACACACACACACATACACATTCACTCCACACAGCTCCCCCACATCAGCCAGGCAAAATTGTGGTGGAATATGAAACCATCTTTTTTCATTTCACAGATCATCTTGCAGTTTGTCCTAAAAATGTATGTGTACTGAAAAAAGAGGGGAAGCGAGTGCGAGTGAGAATCCGTGACGGTGTGTGAGCGCGATCGGCGGCGAATCCGGGTGTACGTGAGATGCTGACAGAAATGCTGTGTTCCTGGAGAGAGAAACCGGCCACAATCTATCAGCTGCTGCTGGGCTGCGAGACATCTGGAGTGGCCAGATGCCCGTCCGGTCACTAATCACACCAACATCTCATTATGACCATTGATCAATCAATCTGTCTCACCAGGCCTGCGGGCCGCATGTTTATGACTACAAAGAAAAATATCCTCCTTTCCCCAATGAGGGCGAAGCGTCGCAGAAAGATTAAGAAGTATTTATTTGGCATGCAGGGAGTATTGCGTTCGGCGGCTTTTAAAAAGACATTAAAGCTTTTAGGATTGGGAAATGGTACTCAGGGGGACCATCTGAACCCGGAGGAGGGAAAAAAAAAGTTTATTACTCTTTCATGGCTTTTAATGGAGCTATAATCGGTTATTTTACATTTATAAAAGTGTATCTCGGCTGTTTTTTTATACTAAAGTTCTTTAGGGGAAATAAAAAAGATGCAATTAAAGGTGCAAAGGTGATTGTCTTCAGAAATAATTTCTGTTATGCTGGTTGAAAGTCTCTTCTGATTGTAATCATTAAATGAAGTGGTCCAAAGGTATTTATGCATATTTTAATAGTTTGTAAAAGGTGTAGGACCAGGAAAACAATCGTAAAATCAAAACGTTCGATCCAAGCATTCTGATAGGCTGTCCTACTTAAATGTCAGAATATCAACCCAGGCCGATTGCAGATATGTACCCAGGTCCACATTTCTGGGTACAGCAAAATATGTACATCTGCTCGCAGTTTTTGTCTTTGCAAATCCACCAGAGGCCGCTGTGTACACTTTTTTATAATCTCAAATTTCTCTTGCGCATCCTCTTCTAGCATAAATCCACCAGAGGGAATATACACTTCAGCAGATCAGGCCAGCTTGTTGTCGACTGACTGACTTCCATAAACCCAACCGATAGTGTTTTCAAAAGCAATCTAGAAAAAGAAAAGCCATCGCGTCTGTGTGATTTCACCATGTTTTCAACCTATTGTTTTTTAATTTGTTTTATAAATTTTTTTTTTTTTACTTTTGTTTTACCTTCTTTTTAGACCGTTCTTTGCCGGACTCAAACCCCATCATCACGGTCAACTCCACTCCGCCGACGTACGCAGCGAGCTACTGGGCAAGCTGGTAACACCGTAAAAGCCATCCCACATGGAGGTAAGCGGTCAGCTGGTAGCGCGAAAAGAAACAGACAGTCAGCGGCATCATACTGCCCCATAGCGTTCATTTTAAAGATGAAATTCAGCCAGATGTACCTCTGACTACATAATTCGCGCTCTCCAGAAATTTAGACAGGGGTACGTATCCACAATGAGCCTGTGTTGCAAAATATGTAATGGCATACTTCTGCGCACTGTTTACATCACATTTACAGACGCGGTTTAGACAGAGAATGGGAGGCAAATATCAACCACATACTTAATAGTTTGTTATTGTAAGTACTTAACTGTACTATAATACTTTCTCTCTAGTGAATGTTACGTGATGAATTGTAGGAGGCGTGGATTTAGATGTCGATTTGCAGTGTGGGACTTCAGTGCTATCAGGCTAACATTAGCATTTTTCTAAATCTCCTACTGCATCTTTAAGATATATTAATGTGAGATTCAGACCTATGGCTTGATCCATTTGACATAGGATGTTCTGGAAATTTGTAAACAACATAAAGTTTGATTACTTATAGTGTCTCATAGTGGATGTCCATTGATCCAGAGAGAAAGGCTAGTATGGATGACGATAGTGGTGCTGCTAGGTGTAATTACACAATGGATCAAAGGTTAATGTAGTTATTAAAACAATAATTGATCTTGGGTCTTTTTTTTATGTCAAGGCAACTAGTACAAAACACACAGCTTTGGTAGTTCTGTCATGCCAGCTCTGGGAGAGATTTCGTATGGTAATGAATATGTATAAGGCACATAGATCTGCTATGTTGCTGCTTTGATTAGTAGTGCAGAGCAAGTTCCAGGTCATGCCAGTATATTGACAAACATGCTGTCTGAGAATATAACACACTCCTGCTGCAGACATAACAAACATGAAACCCCCCATAGCACACAGGTGGAGCTGAGTTAGAGGAGGGTATCTGAAAATGTGCTGCAGATTGTTAGCATAAATGGCACTGAGTTATTTGTTAAGGAATATTGAGGAGCAAGCTCATTGGCTGCTGAGGCGACAGCAACCAATCACCACATGCGCCATGCAGTTTATGATGTGGCTGGAAGCAGATTGAATTAGAATGCCATAGTTTCCTAACGGAATTTATGCTACATTCCTGATAAATCGAAACTGGGATTTTTACTGCATCATACTTGGAAACTCCAGAACGCTGCTAAACGTCAGACATCAAACCTGTGAAGCTGGTGCAGATTGAAGTACCCCAATGCAAGATTTGACATCACTTCACAGATGACGACAATAGTTCTGTGAAAGTAAAGTATGATTAGCGTGGAGCTACGATTAGCATATATTAGCATAAATCATTAAATCGTATTAGACAATGAGCATCTTGCTCAATTTTTTTAAAAAGAGTTTTTTTTTGTAAGTCAAGCTTTAAATAGGAAAATTATCAACATTATTTTTTTATATTTTTAAGCGAAATGCTAATTGTCTAATCCAATTTATGATGAATTATGTTAAAGCTAAGCTAAAAGTGCTTTCGCCAGATCCAGAGATCCGACAACTTAAGCCTATTTCCAAAAAAAAATACAATAAGTGAAGTGTTCCTTTAACATTAAAAATATTAACATTTTAAGCTAGTGGTTTATTTTGTTTTGGTTGAAACATCAATAACTTTGAGAGTATAGCTGGGATTTGAATGTAATTTAGGCAACACTTTACTTGAAGGGTTGTTCATAAGACATTAAACATTTATAACCATGACATGACACATCATGAATGTGAATAAGATTTGATGCATGTTATTAAGTGTCACTTGCTCAGTTATGTCATTTTAAATGCAAAGATGACCTTGTTTGTTATGACAACTTGTCTTAATGAACACCACTTGTCTTATGAACACCCCTTCAAGTAAAGTGTTACGGTAATTCATTACAGTAATGACTGATTTGAGAAATGCTTTATTAACCATCACTTTCCATTTCTTCAAGTCACTCGTATTTTTCAAAGTGTGAGAATGAAATCCGACCAGAGATTTGTGGGAAAGTCACCCTGGATCAAACCTGAATTCATGAACAGCAGCTGAATGAAGACCGCTTGATCTAATGCCTCACCTGCCAGCAGCAGTTACAGAGCGCCGAACAAGGATCGGACATTTGCTTCATGTTCCCGGGCTTGATCTGCCGGGCACTGTAAATACAAGCTGCAATTTCAAGTGAGGCGCTCAGAGCTTAGCCCGCGGCAGAGCCAATGTTTTCACTCCTGTACAGAAGACAGAGTCGCCCACAGCAGGACATGAAGTCCCTTGAGATCCAGCTTTCATTAAAAAAAAGCTGAAAAAGAACATTCTGCTGGAGAGCCTGTTATTAGGATGATATGGTGGGTAATATCAACAGGTGTATTCATCTTCCGTGGGTGAGCAGTATTTGTTCGTAGCTTTATTAAACTGTTCATTACACAGAAACAATGATGTTTACAGAAAATTCACAGCGGTTCGGTGGGGAAGAATTCAAATACTAGCGCTCCAGGTCTCCAAAATCCCAATATTAAAACATTAGTTTACTCTGGAATGAAAATGCTGTCATCATTTACTCAAACCTTTTTATTCAGAACAAAAAAGCAGATGTTTTTCAGAAAGTTCAAGCTGCACTTTTCTGTGCAAAATCATGTAATTGTCAAATGCAAAATAAGTTATTTATACAGCTTTACACATTAAAGTAAATGTCCTTTGAGATATCTAATACTGGAACTACCAGAAGCTAAATGCTAGCTTTACAAGCTAAATAATCTGCCAATGGGGTAAGCTAAACAACCTTCTGTAGTTTTTCTTTTTGACATACGATTATTTTGCTTACCCTATTGGAATTATTTTGATTGTTTTAAGGAAAAACTCACTTAATCTTGACATCTTATTTCTTAAAACAAGACTTGTCTAGAAAATGGTTCCTGATTTAAGCATTTTTAGATGTTTGGACTAGAAACAAGACAAAAAAAATGTATGTAAAAAAGCATTTTTTGCAATGTAAAGATGTATACAACACAGGCTCATTGTGGATACATTCCCGTCTACATCTCTGGCGAATTATGTAGCCAGAGGTACATCAGGCTGCATTTCATCTTTAATGTATGACGGCGCTGACAGTTTTTGTTTCTTTTTAGCGGCAAGCTTTTCCTGAGTTACCAGTTTCCCCAGTAGCTCACCGCGTATGCCAATGGACTTGGGACGTGGAGCTGAGTTGACCGTTACAATGGGGTTCAAGTGCGGTGAAGAATGGTTCCAGAAACCAGGTGAACAAAAGCAAAAATATAAAATAAAATAAATAAATAAACAACAGGCTGAAAATGCGGTGAAATCATGCGGATTTCTTTTTTCTTTTTTTCTAGATTTAGTCAGTCAGTCGACAGCAAGCTGGTCTAGTCAGCTGAAGTGTATATTGCGCCCTCTGGTGGATTTCTGGGAGAAATTTGTGATCATCAAAAAACGTACACTGGTGGAATTGCAAAAACAAAAACTGCGAGCAGACGTACCTCCAGTTAAGTATTTTGCTCTGCCCAGAAATGTAGACCTGGGTACATTTGTAGAGCTGGGTAGCACTGGGTGATTAACAACCATGATGATAAGCTTTTCATCCATTTTGACATACAACTATTCTCTGATGTGACACAAAAGTGATTGGCTAGCATTTGCAACAGTATTTGCATAAAGCAATCTGGTTGACCGACCCCTGCTTTTGTGCATACATTTTTTCAGCTTCTGCCGTGAGCAATGAACCAATCGACAGATCCACAAGTAAATGACAACATCAAATAATCGTGAATTGGGCATTATCACAATAATAATGAATTCAGTGTTTGGTGTGAACCCAGCATAACTTTTGAATTTCAGTAAGAATTATGTGATGGACAGAACATAGAAAATAAAGACTTTAATGGAAAAAAAAGTCATACAAAGTCCTTTTGACTATAAAAAACATCCAACATGGGCTCATTCTGAAAACGTAGCCTTATATACATTTCTGGAGATTGCGAATTATGTAGCCAGAGGAACGTATGGCTGCATTTTGTCTTTAAAACGAATGCTACGGGGTGGTATGACACGTCCCTTTTCTCACTTACCAACTGACCGCTTACCTCCGCATGGACGGCTTCGCCATATATGTCAGTGGACTTGAGATGCAGAGCGAAGTTGACTGCAACAATGGGGTTCGAGTCTGGTGAAGAACAGTTCCAGAAAGCAGGTAAGACAAAAACAAAAGGCAAAAAATAAATAAACAAGTAAATAACAGGGTGAGAATGTGGTAAAATCTGAAAACGTGGTAAAAATCAGGCTGCTATGAGGGCTTTTCTTTTTCTGGATTTCTTTTGAAAACAGTTGGTTCAAAAAAAGTGGGTGAGTGCTGGCCAATCGGTGCTTTTTAAAACACTATCGGTTGGATTAGGGAAGGAGGATGGTGGGTCAGTCAATCGGTCAGTCAGTCAGTCAACAGCGGCCTCTGGTGGATTTACAAAAGAAGAGCAGGTGCGAATGACACCCGTGAGGTGCGAATGACATTTCGTGAGAGAAATTTAAGATCTCAAAAAGCATACACAGTGGTCTTTGGTGGATTCGCAAAAACAAAAACTGCAGAAAAAAAAAAATAGCTCCTGGGACGCAGAAATGTATATAGGGGTACATAATCAGAATGAGCCTGGGTTGACAACATCTTGTTATGCTGCATGATGCTGCAAACTGGTATTTTCTTATTCTAATATTGTATATATTATATATATTTATGTGCTGTAATAAGCATACTAGTATGTAGAGCAAGTAGTTTGACCGTTTACTGCTGTTTGTTATTCCTAGTCATTTCCCCCATTACCAAATAAATCAGAGGTCCAAAAACAATTCAGTAAAAGAGCTTACTTTCGCATTGCAGAATAAGGTGAATATAATCTAATAGTCTAATTTGGTGAAAATAATAGCTTTCCAACACAATTTGCCTTTGCACATACTGATACGCAAATAAATGATGACAAATTTCATGCATGGCTGAATCATTCCTTCAAAAACAAGTTTGGCGGTATCAAAACCCCTTTTCTCAAAGCTGTAATTGCTAGTTGGAAACCTGAATTTTGTAGAACCTCCGACTAACATTGTGACGCAAAAAAAACCCCCAAAAAAACAATTAAAAGCAACCCAAACGGCAGGGGCTCCAGTAGCTAGCACTAGCCAGGGAGCTATATCTTTACATATATTAGCATTTTAAGTGTCATCTTTTCAGAGCTGAT
Source organism: Danio choprae (assembly GCA_903798125.1). NCBI lineage: Eukaryota > Metazoa > Chordata > Actinopteri > Cypriniformes > Danionidae > Danio > Danio choprae. The sequence continues at coordinate 1,508,751 of CAIGQW010031024.1, forward strand.
GTGATCTAGTGGGCCCTCAATATTTTTTTCTGAGAGAATACAGTGCTTGATTAATGTAGTAATTAAGTAGATTCTTTTGAGCATTGCCACATAAACAAATCATTTGTTCAGAGAACGTGAACTGCGTGGGATCTACTAATTATCTCATAATTACGGTAATTTTGATGAGATTTTAACATGGTTAAAATTACGCAACTATTTTTAGGCATTTTTCCACCTCATTTGGGTTTAAATCAGTATGTATTAGCACCCATATTATTAAACTCTCACGCAAAACTATACTTCAGGAGTTCCTGCAACCAGTGGTGTATTGTATTACAAATATTCAAATTACTGTAATTGAGTAGTTTTTCTCAGGAATTGTACTGTATTGAGTACATTTTAGTATTTTAGCTATTCAACTAGAGTAGCTATTTTATGTGTTTATTTTTTTCTTAGTAGTATAATCAGTTCCGTGATTCCCATCCAATCAAATTTCTCCACATGTAAACACATCAACCTGCTTTCAGTCAGCTTAATAAAGGTGCATATATTAATGTAATGTGTTCTGACATTAATCTCACAATTGAAATTTATAGTCCATTAATGGAAACGCTTTACGCTTAGAAGCACCATTAAAAGAAAATGGCACTGATGTAAGCTACATTATAAATGAGCGGTTTATAAGATGGAAAATTTTCCATAATACTCCCTACTCTTGAATACATTTAGAAGGGCTTTTTACTTATACCTTGAGTAGTATTTAGAAAAGATATTTTTACTCTACTTGCAATGCATTTTTTAACAAGTAGTGATGGGTCGTTCTTGAACGATTCATTTGTTTTGAACAAATCCTTTGTATGACTCGAGAACGATGAGTCCCCTCATGGAGTGATTCATTCATTTGCGCATGCCCACATTTGTGCAGGTGGAGTAGAAGATTAGTTCATTTTTCGAGTCTTCTATTGGGTTTGAGTCGTTCGTTCATCACGTGAAAGACAGAAGCCAATCATATGCATTTAGAGCCAGAAAAAGATTTGATCATTCATTTCTTGAGTCTTCGGTTTTGAGTCATCTCTTTACATGGTGTCATGTGATGAACGAACAACTCAAAGCCCTGAAGACTCAAAGGGTGAACTAATCATGGGTGTTTCCACCTCAGACTGTATGGATTGGTTAAGCTTATATGATACTGTCAGTGTCAGGTGAGCGAACGGCTCAAATTTGAGTATGCGTCGGAGCAGCCAGGGGGTATGAGGCAATTCCTCAGGTGGAGCATGGTATTGCAGTCAATCTTTGCCCGCAAGGCGCCTCCACTTGGAGAGGTCCACCTAAACTCCCATCCAAAGCATGTAGGAGTTTCTCACGGCCAGAGCCTACACTGCGGCTGGCCAGGCTGGTTAGGCCAGGCTACACTGCCCAATCCCGTTGTGGTGGCTCATGCAGACGATCAGACTCGGCTACGCAATACAATTCGCTTCTCGCCCTCCCAAATTTACAGGTGTACATTTCACGAGGGTCAGCCTCGTGTCCACCTCTGTCTTGAGAGAGGAGACTGCTGTCCTCCTGGCAAAGGATGCAATCGAGCCAGTCCCTCCAGACGGGATGAGGTTCAGGTTTTACAGCTCGTACTTACTTCATCGTGCCCAAAAAGAGCAGGGGGGTTAAGGCCAATCCTAGATCTGCACTGACTGAACCTTTATTTACACAAAATGCCGTTCAGAATGCTCACGCAGAAATGCATACTCCATTGCGTTCGTCCTCGGGATTGGTTTGCATCTATAGACCTGAAGGACGCGTATTTTCTTGTCTCCATTCTTCCACGCCACCGTCATTTCCTTCGGTTCGCGTTTAAACATCGAGCATGGCAGTACAAAGTCCTCCGATTCAGGCTATCCCTGTCTCCGCAGCTTTTCACGAAGCTCGTGTGCCTTTACAGCTTGCGGGCATAGGCATACTCAATTTTCTCGACGATTGGCTCATTCTGGCTTCATCCCTGGATCAATTGATTATGATCCAGGGACAGGGTGCTTCGGCACCTCGACCAGTTGGGGCTTCGGGTCAAACGAGAGAAGAGCAAGCTCTGCCCCACGCAGAGAATAGAGAATAATCTCGGAATAGAGCTGGACTCAGTCACCATGGTAGCGCGACTCTCAAAGGAGCACGCCAGGTTAGTGTTATCCTGTCCAGTCTATTCGACAGGAAAACAGTGGTCCCACTGAAAACTTTTTAGAGGCTCCTGGGGCATATGGCATCTGCAGCCACTGTCACGCCGCTCGGATTGGTTCATATGAGACCACTTCAGCGCTGGCTTCACGATTGGGTCCCTAGACGGGCATGGCACGCGGGCACACAACGAGTGTACATCACTCCGGTGTGTCGCGGCATCTTCAGCCCTTGGATGAATCTTGCTTTCCTACAGGCTGGTGTGTCCTTAGAACAAGTATCCAGGCATGTTGTCGTATCGACAGATGCCTCCAACACGGGTTGGGGTCCATGTGCAACAAGCATGCAGCCACGGGTTCGTGGACCAGACCTCGGCTACAATTGGCATATCAACTGCCATATATCAACCGTATGGGGGGTATACGCTCCCGTCACATGTCGCAGCTCGCTCGCTGTCTGCTCCTCTGGAGTCACACGCGGTTGAAATCGCTGCATGCCATTCACATTCCAGGCGAGCTCAACCGTGCAGCCGATGTGCTCTCACAGCAGCTAGCGTCCCAAGGGCAATGGAGACTCCACCCCGGTTTGATCCAGCTGATATGGGAGCTCTTCAGGGAAGCCAAGGTTGACCTGTTTGAGTCTCTCGAAAACGCCCATTGCCAGTTGTTTTACTCCCTGCCCGAGGCCCCCCTCGGCACAAATGCGCTGGCCCACAGCTGGCCACCGGGTATGCGCAAATACACGTTTCCCCCAGGGAGCCTAATTGGCACGTTGGCACTGTTCAAGAGAGTCGAGGATTTGGAGGCATTTTCGGTCAGCGAATCAAGCCTGAAAATCGTGCCCGGCTATGTGCCCAAGGTTCCTACCACCCCATTTCGAGATCAGGTAGTGAACCTGCAAGCACTGCCTTCGGAGGAGGCAGACCCAGCCTATTTACTGCTTTGTCCCGCTCTTGCTTTGGGCCTTTACGTGGAACAAACTTAAGATCCTGTGAACAGCTCTTTATCTGTTATGGTGGTCGGCACCCTGATCAATAGGGAGGAAATTAAGCTCTGTGTCAACAACGCTTGCTGCGCCATGCTCCCTAACACGGAGATATGTGCACCTTTTTCATTCTGCTAGTAAGTTTCCTTCCAGGCGAACCCTAAAGAATTCCTCCGAGGCCCCCGGCACCCGACTCAGTGGAGAAGCCGGGTGCCTGGCTCAGTGTGATGTCTGGTATGCCCACTCTTGGTCTACTCACATGCTGAGGTTCGGTGCCAGCTATGTGCGGTCCCCTATGGTGATCCCATATGCTTAGTTCAGCCACGGATTGTTCCCCCTGACCAGGCGGACCCGTGTCTTCCCTACCCGCTAACCAGGTAATCATATGTAGCACACCCCCTCCAAAGGGCTAGTCCATATGTTCTTATTCCCATCAAGTCTCCCCTCTTGTGTAGCAGGTGGCCTCCGTAGCGTCCTTCCCCTTCAGGGACTGGCACGCTTTCCCAACGTAATGTCATATTCTAAAATCCCTAGTCTATATTAGCCAGGTAAAAGCACATTACGACCCCATCGAAATTTTCTAATCATTCCCATGTAATGGTAATTAAAGGTCCCAGGGGACGTTGGAAGGTTGCACTCTTGGTGATGCTTGTGTGCTTACACTTTGCCTGGCAAACTTCAAATCAGGAGCGTGACGGGCTTAGCTGCTGTGGCGTTTTCCATACAGTCTCCTGTAGTCTGTTTACAGATGCACGTTGGAGTTCCCATATGAAGGGGAACGTTCTGATTACGTATGTAACCCACGTTCCCGAATAGGGAACGAAGACATCCATCTCCACTGCCACAGCAGCTGAGTCTCCAGCTGTTGGTTGAGTTTTCGTCTTCAGCTGGCAAAAATCTGATGCTCGCTCCGCAGACGCTACTGATATACTCCACTAAGGACTAATCAGTCGCACCTGGGGAGCCGAGCTCTGCCAACTCATTTGGCATTCATTGGCCCTTTTTCTTTCTCTTCAGAGTGACTGGTGGTCTAGCGATTGGTCGACCTATTCAGGGAATGTGGGTTACGTATGTAACCAGAACGTTTTCTATGTAATCTAAGGTCCTGTCCACACGAACAAAAAACACACTTTTTTTCTAAACAGTTTGGCTGTTCGTTCACACGCCAGACAAAAACACAGTATCATGAGACTGAAACCGAAACTTTCTGAAAACTCTCTCCAGGGTGAACATTTTTTAAAACCCTAGTGACAATGTGGTCCTATGGACACTACAACTGGAGTTTTTGCATCATGACATCTGCGTACGTGCAGTTTTCTCCTCTGATTGACCAACATGGCCGGGTTCTTTCCTGGTAGGCATGTCACGTATTCTGGTATGGTCATTTGCTTCTGTTCTCAAGTTTGCATTGTCCTTTTCTCCGCCTGTTGGTTCGGCATGCCATTAACATGCATCCCATGTTATAGATATAGCATCCCATCTCATGTGGACAAAGATTTTTTCAAAAACAAAACTCTGCTTATAAAAATACCAGTGTATGCATGAACATGGTCTAATATGCTCATTTTAATAAACAGGCTGATGTGTTATGACCAAAAAGTACTCTGTAACAAGCCCCTTACAAATAAATAACCATGCTTTTACTATAAATAATAATAAAAAGTAGGTACACCATGCTAACCACAAATTAACTATTGTTTTGCTACACTAACCATAGTTTAACCATGGTATTTGTAGTAAAACTTTGATTATACACATGGCAATCAATATGCCAAAAACACATGGTTATCACACTCTTACTGTTATAAAACCATGGTTTGTTTTTTGTAAGAAAATACTATACTACCCAAACATTTAGAAGGAAAGTAAGAAAGACAGAATCTTTTGTTTCCTAAACTAGCTATAGCAAAGCGCATTAGGCATATATATTTCTACAGGCTTTCCTGATGTCTTCATCTGGTGTGGCTGAAATTCTGCTGCGGTGTGTCCGGTCAGTGTGTGTGAATCATTGGTCACTCGTGATGAATGGTTCACAGTAGACAAAACACCACCTGTTCAGTCCTGCCGCACATCTGGGTGGAAACGCCTCAGAAAACAACTAATAGCTGTTGCCTTTAGATTGTTGTAGCTTATCATCATCAAAAAATAAATGGTAACACTTTAATTTAGTGGCTTATAACCTGCCTTTATTAAGATATTGGCTGTTTATTAGTACTTATATTCTGCATAGTTTTATTCTACATCCCGACCTAATACCTAAACCTGACTACTACCTTAATAACTATCAATAAGCAGCAAATTAGGAGTTTATTAGTGCAACCCACATGAAAAAATACAGTAGTAATGTATAGTACTGTAGTGGTATAGTAGTATTTATAATACTATACTGTTTTTAACTATAAAATGTACATGGAATACGATATATATAATTTACAACACTTTGTTAATGACTGCTATGTATTAACTTTAGTGAACTGATATACTTTAGTTTTTACTACAGTAAATGGTGGTGTATTGTAGTATAATATACCCTAGTTGTAGAAAACTACAGTACTGGGTAATTTATTGATTTTATTATAGTTGTGTAACTATAGAATTACCACAACACATTAACTCAAGAACATGTCTATAGTACTCGGTATCCTTCGGTTTAGTTCCTGATTTATAAGCCACATTTCTATAGTATGGTTCAAAACTACTATAGCATTTATCATAAATTACTATAGAATAGTTAATGGGTAATTAATAGTAAAAATCATACATTAAAGTACATTAGTGTGACAACGACAACAACAACAACAAAAACTATAGAAACCACCAGCCCACAGATGATTCTAATGGATTCCACTACAGACAAAAAACATTAAAAACCATAAAATTTTAACTATTAAAACGAGTACTACTTATTTCATTTATTGGCTTTAACATGCCACAAATAGAAGGTAAAACATTTACCAGTAGATACCCAAAAGGCATAAAAATTCACAGGAAAAATGCCAGCAAATTTAGGTTAGCACATTTCATAGCATGTGGCTAATGGCTATTATCTGGTTTTGTATAGTGTAATATATAAGGCTAACTTACACACTGTGGGATAAAAGGTGGGGTTTTTATTGAAATAGCACACATAAAAGAATCTCAACTGTTTAATGAATACTGGCCAAAATTCTATTGAAGGACAAAGCAATTTATATTAACCAAATAGACAAGCTAATGCTAAAGCAAAATTATGCTGTTGAAATGAGTTCTCTGTGTTTCTTATCACATTCGTGTGGAACGCCTCAGAAAACCAATAGCTAATTTTTCCTTTAGATTGTTGTAAATGTTGGTTGTTGCTTCTCATCTTAGATGAATACTTTCTTCAGTAAAGAAATGAATAAATAATCCACTACAAATTTCATTAAGACGTCATCATATTGTAACTATTAAAACAAGTACGTTTTAATGGATACTAGCGTGTTTGAGGACATAATCATTGGGTTTTTAACATGCAAGTAAGGCAAAAAAGTCCCAAAGTATCTATTAAAACCACTAGCAATTTCCATTATTAAAACCCTTACAAATTCTATGATATAATAATGAAATGCCACATATAAAAGTATCTGAATGATGAACGAATTCTGTCCAAAACTAAAGTCAAGGACAAAGCCATTTCTAAAAAAAAAATCATGCTAACGCTAAAGCAAAGTTATACTGTTGGCTGAAATTCTCCGTCACTGCACTTCATTCTGGGAGTCACTCCAAACTCCGATAAACTGTTTCATCCTGGTGCGTCCGCCAAAAAACTTGTATAGTAATAAATAAAGTTCTGCTCAGGGTGAATGCTGGTGAATGAGAAGAGGCATGCAAGACTGTCAGGACGTTTGTTGATAAATGGCTATTAAAATTAAAGCAGCATGAAGAGAGGAGGAGTTGATGTGGGCTTTGATTGGAAATGCATTAGCCAGGTGCTGCGGTTATATTGCGTTGCGCATTCGGATTAAAGTGGTTGTTTGTTTAGTCATCATTTTAAACTATCGCGGCAGTAGATGAACTTCAAAACTTTTGCTTCAACTTAGAAGAGATAATGAGGTCTACGGTATGCAGTTCCTAAAGGGAAATGGTAATAAGGTTAAAAATATATATTTAGATGGGAGGAAAAATTATATTTCTTATGCTTTCACATTCTATCTGAAAAAATAAATCAAAACTTTGAGTTTGTTCGTAAAACTTTTATGCTGAAAATAATATGGGGAGGGAACGTCACCTGGATTTTTCCAGCAAACGCAAAGTTGTTGTTTTTTTTTTACTTTTCTGAGGATTTCTGAAGACAGCCCAGGCTCATTCTGAAAACGTAGCTCTATACACATTTCTGGAGACCGCCAAATACATCCCAGGAGCTACTTTTTTTGCAGTTTTTGTTTTCTTTCTACCGGACGCAGCTGATGCTTTTTGAGATCTCAAATTTCTGTAGCGAATTTCTCAATTCGCGCCTGCTCTTCTCGCGTAAATCCACCAGAGGGTGTTGACTGACTGACCAACCAACCGATAGACCCACCCACCCCCCTTCCCTAAACCCAATAGTGTTTTAAAAACCTTGTTGTGTGGGTGGCGCAGTGGCGTGGTGGCGCAGTGGGTAGCGCTGTCGCCTCACAGCAAGAAGGTCGATGGTTCGAGCCTCGGCTGGGTCAGTTGGCATTTCTGTGTGGAGTTTGCATGTTCTCCCCGTGTTCGTGTGAGTATCCTCTGGTTGCTCCGGCACCCCCAACAAGTCCAAAGACATGCGCTATAGTGAATTGGGTAAACTAAATTGTCCGTAGTGTATGTGTGTGAATGAGAGTGTGTGGGTGTTTCCTAGTGATGGGTTGCAGCTGGAAGGGCATCTGCTGTTTCAATCCACTGCGTAAAAACATATGCTGGATAAGTTAGCGGTTCATTCTGCTGTGGCGACACCTGATTAATAAAGGGACTAAGCCGAAAAGAAAATTAATTAATTTGTGTATTTTTTGGTGATTTTATTAACTTCTTTATTTTATTTAGATTTATTTTGTATTTCTTTTAGGTTTTAGTTTTAGAGGGTTTTTTAAAATTAATTTCATTTTTCAGTTTGATGGCAAAATAATTTCTATTTCTATCATTTCTTTATATTTGTTTGTTTTTATCTAATGTTTAGAGTTAGTTTGAAACATTTTTCTTTTGATTTTATTTACTAAAGAAATATGGCATATATCCATTTCAAGCTAATTTGGAAACGCTTAGGAGCATGTTCGATAGAAAACTCAAAACGACAGTTTAGTTCACCTCCCTTTTTTGTTTTTGATCAGTTTGATTGTTCATAAAACTACTAACCACAGCTATTTAAATCCAAACCCCACAATTACTATGTTCAGACGTACAGCATATGCTTGCAATGTCGCACCAGAAGATTTTTTTCTTAGTTAAGAACAATTGTAATTATCTTCATTGTTGTATGCATGTTCTCCTGCGCAGTTAAGCATAGCATTTTCTTCCTTAAGCTCCGAAACAGGGAACGAAATCAGCATGGATGAGAACAATCGCTTTGTGTACCTGTCAAAGAAGAACATCAAGATTGCGGAGTTCATATTAGCATATTTTAGCAAGAAAAGAAATGACAGGGATATAAAGAGCTCTGGGTGTTTGAAGAATACATCCCAGCCTGAATATTGTACATGACGTTATCAGTTTAAGAGCTCAACGCCAGTCTGGATCCTCGTGATCCAAGGAAGAGAACAAAAAAACTGACAGAAGAACAGAAAGAAGTGTACTGGACTTGACACTGGTGAGCTATTATCAGTACAATCAGATGAAAAAAAGAGACAACTAAGCCAACAAGAGTGGAAACAACAGATAACATGATGAAAGAAATGAAAATATAAGCTCAGGGCTGAACTGTAAGGGATTAGCTTTTTTTATCTGGAGGACCTGTTATACTTTTTTTATTTAACCTGTTACTGGTGCCACTTCGAAAATGTAAACATCGTAATCTTTAAGTACTATTTAATCACATTTTCTTTGCAACAAAATGTCTTTTCAGAACTATTAAGGAAATAATGTTGAGTTTGTTTTGTCAATAGCTTGTTGAGAGAGAGAGAGAGAGAGAGAGAGAGAAAGAGAGAGACGAGTACTTACTCTTACTCATTGAGTAAATTTCTTTGTGCTATCTAAAGCTATCATCATATATTATTTTTAATAATAATATAAAAAAAACAGCAACAGCTATCATAAACATGGCTAAACAGTTTTAACAAATGCAGAGTTTTAAAAAAGCAGTGGATACAGTATTATCACAATCTATTCAAATTTGCCTAACTTTACTCTGAAACAACTAATAAATTAAGGGAACTAAGGACTGACAGCTAGATATAGCCAAATGTAATCATAAATCATGTTTAGCCGCTATAAAGACCCACATTAGAGCCAGTGGTAGATTCCAGAATAAGTGTCAATGATAATACTAGGTTTGTGTTTTGTTGAGAGCTAAAAGAATGCAAATCAGTAAGACATGTTTTTAAATAAACAACATTTGAAGTCTGCACAACTAGAAAACTTATAGCAACAATTTGTGACAAAACATAAGTAATATTTGGAAATGTATAGTGTTTTGGTATCATTCACTGTGAGATATGCTGGAAACTGGGTGATACACACATTGAAGTGGATACTGTGGTATGACTACTACTATCTACTGTGGTAGAACAAATACACTCGTTGACCACTTTATGAGGCACCTGCTCATTAAAACAAATATCTAATCAGCAAATCACATGGCAGAAAATCCATGCATTTACTCTGAAACAAATAATAGATTAAGGGGACTAAGGACTTACTGCTAGATATACCCAAATGTAATCATATAGCAAGTTTAACCTCTATAAAGACCCACATCAGAGCCAGTAGTAGATTCCATAAAATGTGTCTATGGTAAGAAGAAATGCAGTTTTTGTGGGTTGTTGAGAGCTGAATGAATGCAAATCAGTAAGACATGTTTATAAATAAACCACATTTGACGTCTGCACAACTAGAAGTCTTAAAAACAACATTTTGTTACACAAATGCAGCATTCATTCATTCATTTTCTTTTTGGCTTAGTCCCTTTATTAATCTGGTGTCGCCACAGCGGAATGAACCGCCAACTTATCCAGCATATGTTTTTACGCAGCGGATGCCTTTCCAGCTGCAACCCATCACTGGGAAACATCCATACACAACCATTCACACTCATACACTACGGACAATTTAGCTTACCCAATTCACCTATACTGCATGTCTTTGGACTTGTGGGGGAAACCGGAGCACCCGGAGGATACCCACGCAAACACGGGGAGAACATGCAAACTCCACACAGAAACGCCAACTGACCCAGCCGGGGCTCGAACCAGCGACCTTCTTGCTGTGAGACGATTGTGCTACTCACTGCAACAAATGCAGCAATGTTTGTAAATTTATAGTGTTTTGGTGACATTTGCTGTGAGACTTGCTGTACACAGGGTGATACACACATTGAAGTGGATACTGTGGTATGACTACTACTATCAGCTGTAGTAGAACAAACACACTCGTTGACCACTTTATAAGGCATCTGCTCATTAAAACAAATATCTAATCAGCAAATCACATGGCAGAAAATCAATGCATTTACTCTGAAACAAATAATAGATTAAGGGGACTGACTGCTAGATATACCCCAAATTTGATCATATATCATCTTTAACCACTATACAGACCCACATAAGAGCCAGTGGTAGATTATAGAAAAGGTGTCTATGGAAAGACTATTTTTGTGGGTTGTTGAGAGCTGAATGAATGCAAATCAGTTAGACATGTTTATAAATAAACCACATTTGAAGTCTGCACAACTAGAAGCCTAAAAAACAACATTTTGGGACATAAATGCAGTAATATTTGTAAATTCATAGTGTTTTGGTGACATTCATGGACTGGACACAGGACACACGTTGAAGTGGATACTAGTATGACAACTAACTAACTACTGTGGCAGAACAAACACACCCGTTGACCACTTTGTTAGGCTCAAAGTGCTTATTAAGGCAAATATCTAATCAGCAAATCACATGGCAGAAAATCAATGCATTTATGCATTGAGATGATCTGTTGAGCCCGGAAGCATCAGATTCTCAAACTGCGTGTGGGAGATCAAAGTGCCGAAGAAATGCAGTCACCCTGCCCAAAACTGTGTCTGAGTTTATATGACCCAGGCCTTACTGATATGAGCTTATTAAGATTAAATAAAGGCCGAATGTACTTTAGATATACACCCAGCCGAGACAGCACGCCCGCATACGTTCTGACAGCACAAGAAAAATGAGCTGACTCCAGAGGAGGGGGGACTAATTTTTCTCCAGCTAATGTTGGAGATGACGTTGAGGCCTGGGAGGCCTGTGAAGGTCAGAGAGGCGGTAGGACCAGGCTGAACCCAGGAGAAACACGGTTGCGGCCCTGGAGAACAGCAGCAGATGAGATGTAAAGGTGACTCAGATGCCTCGAAGCGCTTCAGATTGAACAGGGAAAACGGAAAGAATTGCCAGAGGAAATTGGCCACTCTGGAGTTTATATTTGATATGGTTTATATTTCACAAGTCACTTAAGGACAAGCTTTATGATATGAAAAGAATTCTTTAAAGCTGTACTATCTTTAAACTCTATTTCTAGTTAAAACTGGAATAAAGAGACAACATTGACTTTAATTCACATTACTAACCTTTTGTAAACAAATTGTAATTGGAAATGTAATAACAACTGCATTTCACAATCATTTTAACTAAACTTAAAAATTGGGAATTAAATTAGGTGTTGTGTAATTTTGAAATTTGATTTAATTTTGGAAAAACTTAAACTTTTGGCAAGTTTCCAACAGATAACAATTGTCATTCTGACACATTCGAATTACATCATTCTGGCAAAAGAGGTTGAATTTAAATGTGCTCTAGAATTAAAGTTGAATTCGAAGTATAAAAGAACATTATTTGTTATATGAAAGCAGATGCTAATCTAAAGATAACCCAAACAATTTAGCATCAAACATGAGAACATTCATTTGCCCACTTTCAAATTATTATTTGACTAAATAATTTACTATTAGTGACAAGAAGAAACATAAGTGATCTGCATGTTTTCATATTAAAACACACTCTTAAGGCAGGCGCACACTGTGCGATTTGTGTAATAGCTTGTTCACATTTGGGTTTTTTTCCCATTGGGAGTTACCTGAAAATTGTTGATGCTGATATGCAGTGTTGAGTAAAGTAACATTTACAAGTAATATATTACAATCTTAAGTCACTTTTTTTTTAAGTAATTAAATATGTTACTTGGTTATTTTTTAAGGACAGTAATGTGAAAGTTCGTTCATTCATTTTATTTTCGGCTTAGTCCCTTTATTAATCTGGGGTCGCCACAGTGGAATAAACCGCCAACTTATCCAGCATATGTTTTACGCAGCGGATGCCATTCCAGCTGCAACCCATCACTGGGAAACACCCACACACTCTCATTCACACACATACACTACGGACAATTTAGGCTTTCCAATTCACCTATACCGCATGTCTTTGGACTTGTGGGGGAAACCGAAGCACCCAGAGGAAACTCATGCGAACATGGGGAGAACATGCAAACTCCACACAGAAATGCCAACTGACCCAGCCGAGGCTCGAACAAGCGACCTTCTTGCTGTGAGGCGATCGTGCTACCCACTGCACCACCGTGACGCCCTATTGTGAAAGTATAATATGTAATTTTTGTGTTTATTTATTTTTTCAATTAAGATAGATTTAAGATTGTAATATATGACCATTTTACCCAGCATGGTCATGTCTGAAACAATCTGTGTGTTTTGTGTACATTCACAGCTCATATCAGTAGCTGTTATGAGAGAAAGAGAAAGAGAGACTTTGAAACTAGTGTTTTTTTGGAGCGAAATTTCATGCAATTTGGATTTGCAGGGTCATAAAACTGTGTGGTATGTCACTACTTCCCAATGATTTTCACATATGAATTCACATTCATACACTACGGCCAATTTATTTTTTATTCACCTATACCACATCTCTTTGGACTTGTGGGGGAAACCGAAGCATCCAAAGGAAACCTACGCGAACACGGGGAGAACATGCAAACTCCACACAGAAATGCCAACCGGCCCAGCAGGGACTCGAACCAGCGATCTTCTTGCTGTGAGGCGACAGTGACAACCACTGAGCCCCCGTGTTAAATATCCAACTTTATATATAGAGTATGTATTTTCACCACCCATTTAATTAATCTGCATTGCAGAAACAAATGCATTTGGATTGTTTTCCATTCCAAGACGAAATAAAATGAACTTAAGTGAGCGTGCAAAAATAGCCTTTTCAAAGCCACATGTAAACAGTCAGGTCACAGCATTTAATTTGTTTCGAAAAGCATGACAATTCCAATCTCGAACGAGTAACTTCTGTAATGAAACTAATGCCAATAGCAGTAATTGTGTTGACATTTGGAGCTGTTTACTTGATTCTGAATCAATTCTCTTTTTTTCTAGCATGCAGAGAAGATGCGCTTGTCGATGCCCGGAGCCTCAGCCAACCACGGAAATACTGCGCCTTTTTTTCATAAATAGCAAATTCTCCACCATGGATAAACAGAGCGGGATCTAAAAGTAAGCCCTGGATTAATCCTCTCTGCCAAAGCAGCATGGACTTCTCATCTGCGATGCGACGGCCCGCTCTTGTCGCTCCTCGGAGAGGAAGACGAAAAGAAAAAAAAAAGAAACGAAAGGAAATAATCAGCCATTCGGTCCAAGATGTGCGGAGAGGATCAGTCACATGGCTGCTGGAAAAAATAAAATAAAAAATCATGTGATATGACACTTTCTACTCGCCGGTGCCTCCAAGGAAATTTTGGTCTGCCTACACAATGAAAAGAGACACATATACCTGTGGGCAGAGCTTTACCACCGCTATACCTAACCAGGCATGTGTCAGTAAATCCGCTTTGGAATATGCGCTCATAAGATTAAACATCTCACCTGAGATGAGTAAAGATCCACTGTTTTAATGTGATTTTGCCATGGAGATGCCCAACGGTGGTCTTGTGTTCTGCGGGAAACCGTAAAACGTATCATGTGGTTCTAAATGGTCTTGTATTTCTGCTTCCATTCGCTGTAATCGCTTTAAGATGAAGGTTTTACTTGGTATGGAAATGTCAAGGTGAGCATCACATTTGCTCGTGGTTTAAAGAGTATTAAATCAGGCACGTATGATTTTTCCAAAGGTGGAGGATGAAAGAGGTGGAAAAAACGTATTTCTCTGAGGAATAAAAACATTTTAGTCTAGCCAAAGACATTTTGTAAATTTAATAATTTTGTTTAAATAAAAAACATGTAATTGTAGCACTCTGGCTTTTGCTAAATTTCATTCTAACATTTTGTTAAAATGCAAAAGAGTTCGGAGAATTTCCACCTTGAGTGACCATAATGGTCAAACTGACCGCATGCAATTCAGTGTCCTTTACTTTTTTTTTTGCTGTGCCTTTGAATATCCCATGCCTCTGTTGCCTAGCAACTTTCTGCCAACAAAAACATTTACTTCAGACATGTCTTTCAAACTTTCAAAAACAACATTTTCACTTGAGTGAAAAGAAAAACGTTGCTGTCTTGCTCGATGGACAATGTGAGGTACAAAATTTCAGGGGTGGTCAAGTACACAATTATAGGCTATATTACAAAAAAATTTTATAATTTGAGGATAAAATCTCAGAAGCTTCAAATGTAAATATGACATGACAAAAATTCAATTCAGTACAGTCTTATATGGAGATAGAATTCTAGAATACATGTAGCTCCAGTGTTAATGGTGTGCTGCTGTCTGGTTTACTGGTTATAAAGCATTTGTTAGATATTCATACTAGTCTAGTTTGCCAGTTTTAGTGGGATTGTTGGGCATTTTTTTCAGCTGTGTTGTCTAGATTGATCAGTTTTAGACAAGATGTCTGCTTTTAGAGTGGTTTTAGGCTCTCGCCAGGCATTTTAAAGGGGTTTTTAGCATAAGTCAGTTGTTTACTTGTGGGATTTTAAAGCTGTGATAGTTTTAAATGTGTTTTTTGGTCATTTGTGAAGTACTCAGATTTGTCTTGTCTGCTGTTTGTTTAGTAGTTGTACTCTGTAAAAGTAATTAGTTGACTTTACTGCCTTAAAATTATTAAGTGAACAAACTTTATACATAATTATAAAAAAATAAGTTAAGTCAGTTTCCCAGTACTGGGTTGTGGCTGGAAGGGCATCTGCTGCCTAAAACAAATGCTGGAATAGTTGGCGGTTCATTCTGCTGTGGTGACCCCTGATAAATCAGCCGAAGGAAAATTAATGAATGAAGTCAGCTTAACTGTTAAACAGATTTGCTGATTTTCTTTTTGGGAGAAAAGTCTACTTTTTTTTAAGGCAGCAAGTTTACTCACTTAATTTAAAGCAAAGTAACTAATTGCTTTTTACAGTGTAGTAATTTGCCAGCGATGATGGTTTTCAAGCAGTTTGGGGTATTGTCAGCCATGGTGGTTTTGAAGCAGTTTTTTCTGCTCTGGTTGGTCTAGTTTGTAGGTTTAACTGGGATTTTTGAGCATTGTCAGCTATAGTACTTACTGTAAATGAGTGTTGTACATGAGAGAGGTGCTCAGGCTGGTCTAGTTTTCAAGTGGTTTTGGCCGCTTGTCAACTATGTTGTTTCTTAGAAGGTTCACACTCATGTCAGCTGGTAGGTTGGTCTAGTTTGGTCTTTTTGAAGGAATTTTGGGTACTCTACCAGCAGTGCTGGTTTTAGAGAGATTTAATTATTTTTCAGGGCCTAGTTTCCTGAATTTAGTTTGCTTTTATCGGCTGATCGGGTTGGTCCAATTTGGTCATTTTGGAGGGATTTTAGGAGCTCTGTCAGAAATTAGACTATTTGAGGGGGTTGGGGTAATTGTCAGCTGATCAGGTTGGACCAGTTTGCTGAGTTTAGGGGGTTTTAGAATGTTTGTCAGTTAAAGTAGTTTTAGATGGGCTTTGGGAATTTGTCTAGTCCATGGGCGGTTCTAGTTTGTTAGTTTTTAGATGATTTTTCAGGGTGGGGGATTCTTGGCACTTGGCAACTGCTTTTGCTGGTCTAGTTTGATTGTTTTAGTGGAGTTTTTAACATAATCTTTGTCGGCTGATCAGGCTTGTCCTATTTGGTAATTTTAGAAGGATTTAAGGCACTTGGCAACTGCTCTGGCTTGTCTAGTTTAATTGTTTTAGTGGGGTTTCGAGATTTTTTTAAGCTGCCGTTTGAGATTTCAAGATTTCAGCAGGGTTGAGGATGGCCTCAGGCAATTTTAATGACCATAATATAATTAAGACTTGACCGGATTTAACTGACCAGTAAGAATATTACCTAGCAACCATCCATATTACCCTAGCAACCACATATCACCTGACTGGGAATTGAATCAGTATTGTGGTGATGAGTTTTATACCTTTCTCTTTTTCTTCAGAAAATGTAAAAATAGACATTTTTCCCAATAAACCCTTAACCGAACAGACCCTGCATTACATCACTGCCGTGGCTGAAGGTACTGTAACAATCTGTCAAACTTAAAAGCAAAAGCTATGCAGGGTGTCTCATTTTTTCATTTCCTTTTTTTTTTTTGTATGAACACTGGCAGAATGAGAAGCAAAAAAAAATGGAAAAGAAATGGAGAACAATGTCAAGTTGGATAAAGTTAAATGAAGGAAGGCTGGGTAAAACTCAATAGAGTGGAAGAGCCACTTATGTTATTTACAGCTGAATGACATTCCCATTGCTTGATCCTCACAGGTATGATGGCATATATTATATTATATTTTATTTGTTAGGTTTTTTTTTCTTCATGGTGTATGAATTATGTTAAACTATAATATCCCAATGCAAAATGGTCAATTTCTGACCTTCTAAGATGTAGGTGATTTAGTAGAATATATTTATTTAACTGAAAGTATGGTTCTTGGTCATTTATAAAATGCAAAACAACAACAAAAAATAGAGGTAAAATTAAACTAATAACAAAATAATACATAAAGAAGCAAAAATATTGGTTTTGGATGCAGAATAATGTTCATGATAACTGTTCGTAAGACAATATGCAGATAAAAAAAAAAGTTTATTTGCTTAAAGTCTGCATAAACCGGATGTCGCTGAGGCTTTTATTTCAGTATGTTGATGTACTTCCATCTAAAATAGAATATTAAGTAGAGGGGGGGGACTTTCCTTTTGCGCATCATTCCCTCATAGCAAACTAACGGTAAGAGTTAAGAATATTGCGGATGAAGCTGTCAAACTGACATCATCAGAGAACGACGGCCCCTCCAAACACAGAAGCAATTGCTCAGACTGATTTTTAAATCAGTGGGTTAACCTGCACAGATTAATCGTTCACCTAAACAATATCAATGTGCTAGCAAAAAAAACATTGTAAATTTTGATTTCACCCTGACTTTAATGGAAAACGAGAATGCCCAAACTAGCAGCTCAGTACATTATTATTCACATTAACACTCACAAATATAAATATGCCCTCATTTTCCTGCCCTCTCATGTTGTCCTCTTTTCCCGAAGCTTCACGCCACCGTTTGCTCTTCACAGGGTGATTCTTCATTCAAGGACGGGCCTTTGAAGTTACCAGGGAAAGCCAGAGCTCCTCAGACTGTTCCTCCTCAACATTTCCATATCAAAGCCTCCTCACCCTGCTATCATCTGTCAAACGGCAATTAAAATATCACACAATTAGCTGAGATTCAACAAATTATGGACTAGCGCTCATATTAAGCCATATGTCTGATTATGGTATGGTCTATATATGCAATGCTAGTTAAAATGTTGCAGTCTTTTAAAAGCTTCAGTGGTTTTTGTTTGTTTGTTTTTTACACTGAACAAAATGTGTGTGATTTTAATGGTAAAAAACTGTAAATGGGTAAAAATCCATAACATGTT
>CAIGQW010031024.1:1527257-1538188 GCA_903798125.1 Danio choprae
GTTTTACACAGCGGATGCCCTTCCAGCTGCAACCCATCTCTGGGAAACATCCATACCCACCCATTCACACTCATACACTACGGACAATTTAGTCTATCCAATTCACCTGTACCGCATGTCTTTGGGCTTGTGGGGTAAACCGGAGCACCCGGAGGAAACCCACGCAAACACAGGGAGAACATGCAAACTCCACACAGAAACGCCAACTGACCCAGCCGAGGCTCGAACCAGCGACCTTCTTGCTGTGAGGCGAACGTGCTACTCACTGCGCCACCGTGAGGCCCATTCTTAATTTTATTATTATTATTATTATTATTATTTATTCATTTATTTGTTTTTTTATCATGTGATACTGAAGACTGGAGTAATGATGGTGAAAATTCTGCTTTACATGGCATGAATAAATTACATTGTAAACTAAATTCAATAAGAAAACAGCTATTTTAAATTGTAAACAGTTTTACCGTTTTTATTGTATTTTTGCTCAAATAAATGAGCAGAATAGGCTTTTTAAAAAGTTAATTTTAAATTCTTAGTGTATATTAAACAAAACTGGAGAAATTTGTCAGCAGTTCTAATGGAATGTTGTGTTTGTGTGTTAGAAAAGGATGTGTTTGATCCGTATGTGGTTGTTTATCACAATTCTCTGAAAGTTAAACACTCCTGTTCAATCTTCATTGTGATTCTGCTTTCATTTTTTTTTTTCTATGGCAGTATATTGATCTCGTTTCAAACTGCAATCTCAACAAAATATTTCTGATGCTATATATACCTGTAGGAAAGAAAAATAATAAATGAGATCTCATTAATATATCGTTTGTTGCACCAAGACAGCAATAAGATTAAATGGGGAGTTTTCCAGCAGGTTTTTCAGTAAAGCGTCTCTAGACAATACCCTGTGTTTGTCAGGATGTCGAAGGAGTGACATCATTTCCTGCTATCTGGGATGAAAGTGACATAATGCTCTCCTCATTAGAATTCATTAATCATTGTTCCCATTTTGCAATATTCATTCAAACATTTGTTTTCTTTTGATTAAATTATGATTTCACGGCCTGTCAGACGCTCTCCTTTGAAACTCAGGAGATGAAGAGAGGGGTTTCGGAGAGGGACTCAATAATTACAGCTACTTTGGTGGATGAATAGACCAGAGGCAGGATTTCTAAACCGGTCCCGCCATCTGTAAATACACGCATTCTGCTGTCTGCTTGTACTTTGTTGGCGAGAGAGGGATTTTCGTTGCAACTTTTCATTGAAAATTGCAATTTACATGTAAATGATTTGGCAGGTCACAAACTAATTGGTTCAGAGAGGCGCGAGGTTTCGTTTTGCGCGATAGTTCATAATTGAGAGCCGACACCGTCTTTATCAGAAAATAATTTTGTGTACTGTTCCCTGGTTTTCAGTCCAACCTTCATTATAGACCCTCAGATATGTTTACAGCCAGACCTCCATTTAAGGATGTGTGCACAGCAAAGTTTGACGCGACCCTATTAATTAAAACAAATGCGAGATTAAAAAGGCAGTGCCCTTGACTAGCATATGTTTACCCACGGAGCAAGTACGATTGAAATATTTTTCAGAAAATGAAGATGTTTAGATTGTCCATCTGCTGAACAATACAAGAGATTTATAGATTTCAGATTCTGGTTTTCCTAGCGGTAAAAAATCTGTCACTGTTGAGTCACTAAAAGTGACATTTAGACAAATAACAATTGTGATCAGTGACATTGAAATACAGTATAATCAAAAGTAATATCATTGCTTAGTTAATTAAATGAAAGATAAAGGCACTTTACACATTTTGCTTTCCTATACTCTGTTAACGATTTTTGTAAATTACACAGTTACACAATTAACTGTAATATAAACTGTATTTTACTGTAGGACAGCTATGCCGTATGTTACTGTATTTTAAAAATTGCATTGTGAAAATGAATTGCAGAAAAAAAAATTGCAGAAAAAAGATATACAATACAATACACTAAATATATATAAAGCAAGATAAATGGTGCTGTAAATGTAAATACTGTAATTTTGCTGTATTTGATTTACAGTAAGTTACTAGAAAACTGCTACTAGCAAGTTACTGTAGACTCTACAGGAAATTGTTAACAGTGTATTTGCAACTTTGTTTACCACAGTAGTGATTTTTTTTGTTCTCATGATTGTAACTCTCGTAATTGCGACGTTCTATTTATTGAGACTTTTGTTAAATTTGCAACTTTATGACAGTTGTAACGTTATTTCTCACAATTGTGACTGTAATAATTGTGACCTTTGTTACATTTGCAACTTTGTTTACGACAGTTGTAACTTTATTTCTCACAATTGTGACTCTCATAATTGCAACTTTATAATTATTGTGACTTTTATTACCTTTACAACTTAAATTGTTCATGACAGTTGTTACTTTATTTCTCACAATTGTGAATTGCGTCTTTCTAGTAATTGTGACCTTTATTACATTTGCAACTTTGTTTATCACAGTTGTGACTTTATTTCTCACAATTGTGACTCTCATTGTTGCGACTTTCTAATAATTGTGACTTTTATTACCTTTACAACCTAATTTGTTCATGACAGTTGTGACTTTATTTCTCACAATTGTGACTCTCATTATTGTGACTTTTGTTACATTTGCAATTATGTTTACCACAGTTGTGACTTTATTTCTCACAATTGTGACTTTATAATTATTGGGATTTTTATTATATTCATAACTTTGTTTACCACAATTGTGACTTTGTTTTTCACAACTGTGACTCTCATTATTGTGACTTTAATTAATTAATTAATTAATTAATTAATTGACCATTTGTATCACTTAAACTTTTCATAAATTATGTTTATTAAACACATTTCAGGAGGAACACATTCATTGTCTAAATCAAGAAGAGGATGAGTATGATTAGTAATCAACATAATTCATAAGATTTATAGGCAAATAAATACAGCATACCCACCCCTCGTCAGCATCCCTCCAATATTCCTATCTCAACCTAAAAGTAGTAATACTTGGTATGGGCAAAAATTCTGAGCTCTGAGCCATCTACAACAGCATGACAAATATGCATTCTTTTACACTATTTATTATATGTAAGTGTGAACGGGCAAATTTATGCAGGTTGCAATTCTCAACTTTGTTTCCCTCAGCTGCAACTTTATTGTGACTCTCATAATTGCGAGTTTCTTACAGTATATTTGCAACTTCACTTGTGACTTTGCGTCTCACATTTGCATATCTATAACTGACATACTAATACTTTTTTCTTTACATTTACAACTTTGTTTCCTTCCTTACAGACCTGCAGATACGTTTACAGCCAGACCTCTGTTTAAAGATGTGTGTGTGCAGCGAAGTTTGACATGTGCCTTGTTAATTAAAACGAATACGAGATTAAAAAGGCAGTGCCCTTGGCTAGCGTATGCTGAGCAAGAACAATAGAAATATCTACAGAAAACAACACTTTGAAGATCTGATACGGCCTGGAGATGGATATCAAGGCATCTGGTGAACGCGTGACATCAAAGGCTAGCAAGATATCGTGAATATCAGAAAGGAAATCTGGACGTTAACCAGGGCTAGGAAACGGCGACGGCCTGTTAATGAGCGTTATCGAAGCTTGCAAGCATCCAATCAGGTGGGCTTTTCATCGTAAATACTCAAAAGCAGCAGGTTGCTGACTCTCAAAGGCAGTCAGACTCTGAAACGTGTTTATTTTGACATGTTTATTCACTTTGCTGCTGTGTGAAGTCACTGAAACATGCTGTTTGTTTTTACTTTGATTGAAGTTTTTTTGGGGCTCTATCAGAGAAATATCAAAACACGTCGAGTCTTTAGCACGATAACAAAGAACCTCATAACACAAACAGACGTTTAGCTGACTTAAATAGACTCAAACACACCAGAGGGAACTGTTTGAATTTCAAAGCCAGACACTTAAGTTTGTAAATCCTAATCTGATGTTTGGGTTTGAGATGTTTTTTTTTGTTTTGTTTTTTATAAATAGTTTGTTTGGTCTCTTTTGTTTCATGTTGACTGCCGTATTAGTTTATTGTGAGTTGGGAAAGTTTTAGTGTTTTGGGGGCAAACAAGCTAACTTAAATTGGTTGTTGGTACTAAACCTTTTCCCAAGGTACCAACAACGCTTTGAACTTGTGCTTTGAAGAGATTTTGAGCTATTCTCTAATGGGACTGGAGGTTATTTCATTGTTTTTTGTCATGAAGGCAGCGTTTCTTACCCATTTCATCCACTTCATTTTGATTAATAGCCTACATGTCCAATCACACACATAATATCCATGTAAACACAGGGCTTGAATATGTAGATCATGGCAGAGGACAAACATCTGGTTGCGTAATGCAAATTTAGTCCCTAGAGGCAATGATAGTGGGTCTGTGGGAAGGATGAATTGGTCCACGTTCAGATTATTCATCTTAGGCCCCGGTGGATACTTGCTTTAGCCTTCACGGTCAGCCACACAGGAGATTTATAGATTTCAGGTCCTGAGTTTCTGGCTGTAAAAGCAAGTCACTAATCGTGACATTTAGACAAATAATGTTTATGATCTGTGACATGGAAATGCAGTATAACCATAAATAATGTCATGCAGTTAATTACGTGAAAGACAAACAGTGCAGCAATATAACTAATCACACCTCTGCTCTCAACATTGTATCTCATAATTGTGAATTTAGAAGTTTGCGATTTTTGTTACATTTGCAGTTTTGTTTCCTACAGTTGCAACTTTTTATGTCATAATTGCGACTTTCTAATTATTAAAGTTTTTGTTACATTTTTAGTTGTTTCCTGCAGTTGTGACTTTGTATCTCATAATTGCGACTTCCTAATTATTGTGATTTTTGTTACATTCGCAACATTGTTTCCTACAGTTGCAACTTTGTATCTCATATTTGCAACTTCCTAATTATTGTGATTTCAGTTATATTTGAAGCATTGTTTCCTATAGGTGTGACTATTTATCTAAGCATTTAGATTTTTGTTGAATTTTGAACTGTTTCCTATGGTTGTGACTTTGTATCTCATAACTGCAAATTCCTAATTATTGAGATTTTCGCTACATTTGCAACTTTGTTTAGTACAGTTGTGACTTTGTGTCTCATAACTTCTTAATAATAACTATTTTTCTCAGCTTCTCACAGTTGCAGCTTTATTTCCCACAATTTTTACTCTCATAATTGAGACTGTTACGTTTGCAATTTTAGTTGATACTTCATATCTCATAATCTGACTTTCTGATATCCGATTATTGCTACATTTGCGTCTTTTGTTTCCAATAGTTCGATGATTTGACCCTCATAATTGCGAATTAATAAATATTGCTTTTATTACATTTGCAACTTTGCCTTGCAACTTTATTTACTAGTTGTGACTTTGTGTCTCATAATTGTGACTTTCTCATAATTTTTACTTTCTTGCACTTTCATCTTTATTTTCCACACTTACTTTTTGCATAGATGCTAATTTCTTACATTTGCAACTTTTTTTTCAGACATTTATAACTTAGTTTCCCACAGTTACAGTTTTTTTGTGACTATATCTAATAAATGATACACTTATATCTTCATATCTGACAAAAATATATATATTTTTTTTACTCGAGGCCCATTTGGCTGCCATATGTGCCTGCTTTACAAAATCCAATTTGCTGCAATTACTGCCTGTTTTCGACACTAACAGGTGAATATTAAAACAAGAAAGTAACATTCACAGATCGCAATAAAACTGAGGGGAAAACTTTGAACGTCTCCATGTGGGAATGCTCAAATTTTGAATGAAGATGTCACTCAGTGTCATTTCGCTCACGTTGAGGAAAGCTCTTCAGATTTGAGCAGGACCCAACGGGACCAACGCCATCTTTATCTGACACGGCTGTGTTCTCGACAGCGCGTGGCCCACTCAATAGGGCTGATTGATGTTCACGCTTCTGGATTTGCCTTCAATTTAGCGGGAGGCATGCAAAGTGCGGCTCCGATTTCTGCTCTGTGGTGTATAGAAACGTCCAATTATGGCGCCGCTGTGACATTGTGAGGGAGGTTTCCAGCTGTGTGGTGTGGACCATAAGATGAGGTGCGTAATAGATGTGAAAGTCAGCACTGTTTCATCATTCAGAGAAAAAGAGAGAAGCATGTGGGCTAAAATATATAGGGAATACTATTGTAAAGGAAATGCCATTTTAGGGAAGAAAAGAAACCCCATGTTGTGCTTTTGGAAAATGGTGCTTTTTCCCCAATGTATAATTAGCTTTTTTGATTGGTAATATATGTTGGATTTTTTTTTTTTTAATGTAAGTAACATAGTTATGGGGGAAATTAAAATTTAAGATATAAATGTTGTTATTTAGACCATGCTATATAGAAATCTAATATATGACAACTAATGCATATATACGATGATAAAACACCTTGTAGTGTAGCATGAACATGAAAATAGCGCCGCTTGCTAAGCTACATGTTAGCAGCATTAGCGCTCTAATTGAATATGTATTGCACACCGATTGCTGAATTCTTATCCCAGTGGCTTAGCTGGAGCTCATACCTGCGTCCTTGTGCATTTTTTAGACACAACAACAACAGCCTGCGCGGCTCCAGCATGTATCTGCAGCGAGAAGATAAAGGCCTTTCGCATCCCGAACATGACATGTGGATTATAATGCTCATTCCCACCCACCACTCCACAGACCCCCAGTCACGCTCACTCGACGCCAATCCATGGAGCCTTTTTCCTTTCCCGGTCAAGGATGGGTCATTGTATTTTTAGAGCCTGCCAGCCTCCGGGTTGGATTTACCAGGTAATATTTATTTAATGTGAGCCGGTAAAAGTAGAATAAAATGATTTATCGACTAGAAAGTCCAACAGCTTAAGTGTTTACCAACATCATTGAAATATAGAGCCTAGTGTTTTCTTATAACCCTGTTTGGAAAAAAAATAAACCATCACAGGCAGTTTGGTTTATATAGATTGGTATTTATTTGGAATAGAAAACTGTATTGATATCTAGTCAGTCTCTACTTTTCTTTTTTGCCGCCTAATTGTGGTGGCATAAAACCAATAAATCCTAAAGGAGTATGTCCCAAAAACACACTAGAAACCATTCAAATGTACTGGTTTTACTTGTTTAAAATGATGGTTTGTAATGTTTTAATGGCATTTGTAGTGGAAACCATTCTAATCTTCTGTGATAGTTTCCACAACAAATAAAAATAATAACCTTCAAATTTTACCCATCAAAACCAATACTTTATAATGGTTAATAATGCATTTTGGCACATGTTCCATTAGGCTTTATTGGTTTCAACACTCAAAGAAAAATATGTTTGCTGTTTGTTCAAACTACTTATTGAAAATTACCTGAAACAACACAATTCTTGAGTTTTTTGGGGGACAATTTAATTGGTAAAAACTAATAAGTTAATTTAATTCCTTCTTGTTGTCCCAACACCAATCGATTGTTTGGAATGCAGCATTTTTTTACAGAAAACAAGCCAACACTCTAAGGCCAAATAATGATCAGTAGAAACCCAAAAGTTTTAATTAAAACCAATACAAATTCCAGTAAAACCATTAAATCATCATAAACTCTAGATGGTTTGTATTGGGTTTTTTTTGTTGTTGTTGTTTTTTCAGCACTTAAGTGTGAATTACACACATTGACCAACTGAACTGAGGCACAGTATATTTGAAAGTGCAATTGTTATTGGCTGTGTGTTTTGCATACATTTGCACTCAGTGACTTTTTAACGGCATAATCAGGGATGGGTCATTAGGCGAATGGGTCCGTGCGTTATCAGGGATCGTAATGATATTTTGATTATTGCTGGTGCTGTGTACCTGGCTCGTTATGTCTGGTATTCATTTATATTGTTAATGATTCTGGCCGGCTCAAGCTGAGGTCAAGAAAGTTATTGAAAACTTTTGATGGTGACAGAATGCTATTGGACATTTTGACTAAATTGGTAAACTCCTTTAAATACAGATGTATATTTCTGTTTATACTACAGGGCTGTTGATTGCTTCATTCTCATTGGCTGATAAGCATTGTGCAATTATTTTCAGGGAAACACGCAATTAAAGAAGTTCCAGGCAGGTTTTGACCACATTATGATTTTGTATCACTACACTGAATGATTTCAGTTATATTACAGCCTACTGAAGCCTAAAATCAAATCAAAACAAATGTTTGTAAGAAAAAATTCTGCTACACACATTTCCATATGATTTTATATTTTTCAAATAGTTGTATTTCAGCCAAGAATTGTCCTATCATTGCAAACGATACATCAATGGAAAGCTTAAACGTTTAAAATGTTTGACACTTATGACTGGTTTTGTGGTCCAGGGTTACAAATATGTTAAAATACTCCATTTGACGCAACAAGATGTATTGTTTGTTTACTCGAAAAAGCCGAGAACAAGCGTCCTTGCCGCGTCATTATCAACTGTCAGAGGCCAAAGCGAACACTTCAACATTAACTGTACTCAAAAAGTAGTTTGTGCCACATGGGTGAGAAAAGAGGGAAAGTTTTGAATGACTTGGTTGCTCCATGACATTTGCTAATGTAACCAAGTTCCCCTGAGTGTACCTTCAATCTGAAGGTACTCGCCTGCAGCCACACACTCAATTTAGTCGGCGATAAAGTAGGCTGAAGTTATCTAGAATTAAATTCATAATGCAGAATGACAATAAGATATTCCCTCCGCGGGTGTGCTTTTTTACCCCCCCAAATCAAACGGTGGGCCAACTGAAGGGTCAAATATTAATAGAGATCTCTCGTAGTTTGCGCATATTACGTTGGTTTCTTACTGAAAGTGACCTACAATGACGGTGGAGCTGGTGACCTCGAGCAAATGGAGAAGGAAAAAAAAAGAAAAAAAAAAGATTCTCTTCTGTTTTAAATTAAATTACTGGATTTTCTTGTGCCACAATTTTCAAATAGGATGAGGTACCGCCGTCGGGTTGACCTTCAGATGTGGCCACGTGGGAAATCTGCTTATGAAGAAATGAAAAGACTGAACACTTTCGATACAAGTCGACTGTTTAATTTTCCAGCTTGGATGGCCAGTTATTTGCTCTTGTTTAGCGCGAAAGAGGAATCTTTATTAGATAAAGTTTCCCATAATCAAGGCCGTCTCCAAGAGGAAATGATTTCCTCTTCCTTCATTCCTTTCGCTGATGTTGGTCCGTGTCCATCTTCTGGTATCTTTGTAGCTTCACCTATGCTGATTAACAAAATATTGTATGCATGAAGCCTGCTTATTGCTAACAGCATACGTGGCTTGTAATAAATGCGGCATTTCTTAATCTATGCATGGTTTACTTTGATTTTTGAATTAAATATGACATATTTAAACAAATACTTGTAATTGTGTTGATTAAAAGATGTTGTTAGACAAGCATCAGGAATTAATATATAGTATATACTGAAGGGCATCCGCTGCGTAAAACATATGCTGAACAAGTTGGCAGTTCATTCCGCTGTGGCGACCCCAGATTAATAAAAGGACTAAGCTGAAAAGAAAATTAATGAATGAATATACTGTGGGTACATGGTCCTAAGTATTCAGTCCCTTTGCTGTGACACTCATATATTTAACTCAGTTCTTGAGATGGTTCTACACCTTCATTTGTGTTTGATTATACTGAATGGACTTGATTAGGAAAGCCACACACCTGTCTAAAGTATATAAGACCTTACTGCTCATAATAAATGTTAGAGTAAATGAGAAGGAACTGCCTGAAGAGCTCAGAGACAGAATTGTGGCAAGGCAAGGCACAGATATAGCCAAGGTTACAAAAAAATTTACCTTGTGACACTGCCAAAAAAAATACTTGAAGCAACTTGGCAACCAGTACTAAAAATAAGCAAATATAAAACCTATATCACTACTAAATATTGCCCTACTAAACTACTTAACAGCTAAATATGCTCAAATTGTGACTAACATATACTGAAATCTACTTGGCAACCACTCCTGAATATCACCTAAACCAAAAGCAACTTTGAAACCACCAGTAAAAGTGTTAAATGTGCTCAAAGCATTTTAGAGTATTATAGCAGCCACTTCCAAAAGTGCTAAATGTGCTTAAAACTTCAGTCTGATTCGCAACAACTGCTAAATATGCTAAATGTGTTCAGAATTACTTACCATCCTACTTGGCAATGTATCAACCATCACTAAAAGTGTTACATGTGTGTTCCAATTTATTCGGTGTGACTGTAAACAATGTAAAATTTTACTAAATGTACTAAAAACTTCTTAGAGCAACTTGGCAACCCCTGCTGAATGTGATTAAAGCCAAAAACAACTTAGCAACCACCAGTAAAAGAGGTAAATGTTCACAAAACTATTCTAAATGTGCTCAAAACCACTTTAAATGACTTGGCAACAACTGCTAAAATTATAAATGTGTTCGTAATTACTTATAACAACCTATTAGCCATCTCTAAAAGTGTTAAATGTGTTTAAATCTATTTTGTGTGAATTAATGTTAACATTTTCAATAAACTGAAAACTACTTAGAGCACCCTAGCAACCACTACTGATGTGATCAAAACCAAGAGCAACTTAGCAACCACCAGTAAAAGTGCTAAATTGCTCAAAATTACTCAATTAGCAACAACTGCTAAAAGTGCAAATAAGTGTGTTCAAAACTACCCTGACTGACTTAGTAACTGCTAATAATACTAAATGTGCTCAACCTCTCTGAATGACTTAGCATCAACTGCTAAAAATGCTAATTGTACTCAAAACCAGTGCTTAATTTGAGCCGGATCTTGTTCCAGAAAATTTCAGATTTTTGTGTTTTGCGTTCTGATATATATTTTAATTGATCCAGAATTAACTTGTGAGTGGTGAATGTGTGTGTGTGTGTGTGTGTGTGTGTGTGTGTGTGTGTGTGTGTGT